>JAXGGA010013541.1:0-34882 GCA_038373865.1 Uloborus plumipes
GCAACAAAAATGTTGTTAGTACTATAATGCTGTGTTGAAACATAAATACATTAAAATCTTGTTTCATAATGTTGAAATGTTTAATTAAACCTAATTTAAAAGTCTAGTATGATAGGTACAAAAATATTACTAACAGCGTTAAAAAAAGTTAAAATTTCAGTCGTAATAACTAAGGGTTATGAAAAAGGAATAAAACAATTTAAAAGAGAGTTCAAATAAAGAAAAGAACTTTTCAAATATTTTAATTGCCTGATCTCCAATTTTATATTGTTGGTTCCATTATTTCCACAGAAAGATGAATCTCCGTTGAATTTTTACTTTAGCTTTTTATATATTGTCACTTTTAATTCTTCTCTTCCTTTGGATGTTGAAATTGCACTCTCATTGCAGCAAAAAAAAGTTTTAACTTCACATAACACCAAAACAATCTAATTGTGTTTTTAACATTTGGTTTAAGAATGGAGATTGTACAAAAAATAAAAACATACATTGATATTTGTTTCAAGATTTGCTATGTAAATGTAAAACTTCTCTAATATTAATGTCATACTTCTATTGTAAAATTGCACAATATTTATTTTGCACATATATTGTTGCTCAATTTTGATGCGAGTAGGGATTTTGATATGGCTTGGCTATTAGAAGAGTATATTGGACATTTACTGTAGGAAAGTCAGTATTTACATTTATAACAAAAACATATAAAGAGCACTAATCATGACATTCGTGATATGTATCTATTTACACTTTTAATCTTATTTATATATTTACAATGTTTTAATGTGAGGATGAGAAACAGTGTCTAGAATGAATATACGTGTGAGTTTTAAAACATTTCTTTTGTAACTTAATTGATTTGCATTCCTAACCTTTATAGTACAGTTTCGTTTTGGAGAAAAACTTATTTAAAAAAATGATATACAAGTTATTGTGTCGATTTTATATTTGTATTATACTTTTACTGCTATAGTTTAAAAACCTCTTCAGTTGTTTTGTTTGTTTTTTTTAAATAAAATCATATCATAAATAGACTTATTATCTTGTGCTTAGTTGGATGACAATTTTTTTCAGTAGCCGCATAAAAACTGTTTTAGCACTTTCAGTTCTCCCTGTAGTTATTTTTAAAGAGTTAAATTATGGACTCAATAGTAAATGCAATAGAATAACATTAACATTATGTGGTTGACGTTGGCAGACATGTTTAAACCTCATTTTAATTGGTGCATTTTGTCAAATAAGGGCTTTCCATATTTTAATTACCCTTCTTTTTACCCTAATTAATTAATCTCAAACATTTAGTTTGGTATTTTATCCATTGGAATAAGAGAAAGAAGACATTGTACTCTTAATTTATTGCTTAAATTTTTGCTTGTTTTTTTGGAAGTTAATTCCAAGTTTGATCATTACAAGTGTGATGAGGTTAGCTTTACAGTGCAAAGAATATAGAGAGATGCTTGTAAGAAAATTAATTCATCTATTATTGTTTTCATACTGTAGAGATTACCATAGGCATTCCATGTTACAAAATTTGAGATAATAGGTTTGCTTTTCTTGAAATTCTTAAAAATTTTATTTCAAATCGTCAGCTTTTCATTCATTCGGATAAAAAATTATCGAAAGCAATTCTATGTAAAGGTAAGAACATTTTAAAGAAAAATGCTTAAAAAGATATACCACCCAGATGACTCTATTTGCATCTGCGATCGCAATCACTTTTTTTCTGCCATCTTAAGACAAGACAGCTACTTATTGCATCATTCATCTTTCTTTTAATAAAAAATACAGTTGCGCTTGTTCATAGGAAAGCCTCATTCAAGGCAAATTTGACTTTAATGTAACAACCTCAACTCACATTCATGTGTTATGCTGCATTATTAAATTTTTTGTATTAACGAAATTACAGTATGACGAAATTTTTATATGGTTTGCTCGATTTTGCTGTAAACAAGTGCGACTGTATACATAAGTCAAAAACAATATGCTTTGGGAAAATGTCTTAATTGTGATAATAAAGTTTGAAGTTTAAAATATTGTGATACAGACTTAATTATATGGTATTTTAGTACTAGCATTATACTTAACTGTAAATATGTTTTTAAAATCAAATATGTTTCTGTATATAATGTATAAAATAGTGCTTTAATAGATTATAGCAATTGTTACTGAATAAAAGTTCCTTTTAAAACCTGTTCTCCAACTTTTTCCTCTGAAAGTGCATTCTTTATTTATTTATTTATTTATTTATTTTTGTAACATACAAAAATAGAAAAAACAACAACAACATATACATGTATTCCCTTACATCTGATTCATAGAAGTGTAAATTTTGTAATGCCGTTATAAATACATGCATACTGATTTAAATAGATAATGCAACTTTTATATTTTACTAAAACTTCAATAAGAAAAAAAGTATATTTTATAAAACAATGTTATGAAAAGTTAAACTACCTTCAGAATAAATCTGAATGTAGGAAAAGTATCAGTAAAAATTAGCTGTGACACAAGTTTAAAGGCTACATCACACAAATTTAAAACAACCACGGATTTAATCCTGTTTTATCCTGGACTTCAAAAGTTAATTTATGATCCAGAGTTTTTTTTTTTTTTTTTTCAGATGTTTGCTTGCAGCATACCGTCGTGTTTTTCGTTATTTCTTGTTAATCTATATCCTTATGTCTAACATGTGCTCATTCATTAAATAAACTATTTCAATAAATTTATTTTATTCAAATATGTATCTTTATAAATTTTATTTATGAATTATGTATCAATAACTTATCCATAAAGAGTTGCTCAATTGTAATGGAAATAGTGTTACATATTTAATCATGTTCGTTTGGAACATAATTAAAACAAGTAAGAGTAGAATAGAGATTCGTTGGCCCTAGGCAACATCATTTACATTACTGCCAGGTTTACTTCTCATTATTTAATTTTATATTTTAATGGAACTTTTATACTATTGTTCAATGGTGTGTACTTAATTGGTATACTTGCGAGTAAGTTTAAAAACTGAAATGTATCATACCATTTTTGTTCATTTTTATTCACATCAAGTTGGATTTGATTTGATTTCATCTAAGAGGCAAACTTATATTACAATTTGTGAGACATCACAAAGGAAAGGGAGGTAATTAATGCTAGAAAATTAAGGCAGCTGTTGGGCGAAATTTTAAACAAGCTGTTTTGGAAAAAACAGTTTTTACATTTAACATGTTTATGTTTAACAAGAGGCAGAAATTTTTTTCACATTTAATATAAAAACTTCAAATATACAAATCACAGTTTTTGTGCTCATTTGGCGCAATGAACAAATGTTTCTACATTTATAATAGTTAAGGTCAACACATTAGTAAAATTTACATCTTTTAAAAACTATTGTGGGGGAAAAAGATCACTTTCTGTCAGTAACTTCAATGTTTCATGCGTTATGTGACTGAAAAATAAAAAAGTTTAAACAATTAATGCAGTAAACTCTTCGCATTGACATGAAAAAGAGGTTACTATAAATTAACAAAGTAAAAATGCATGAATTTCGAGATACTAACAAATAGCTAACAAAAATATATGTAGCCTATTTAAGAGTAATAATTAGTTAAAATTTGAAAAAAAAAAAGTATCAGAAAAATGTTCTAAATTTCTTACCGTATTGCATAGTTTGGCATGTTGCAATCAAATACAACAAAAATTTGGAATGAAGTTGAAGTTACCACATAACCTTTTCCTAGCGCTGTATAAATGCAATATTCCTTTGCTTCACAGTCTTCAAAATCACAGTCGCCACAGTCAGATGCAAAACCTATAAAAATCGCAATGTAATTAGAAAAATAGTTTAATAACTCACTTTGTGCAGTGTTTTTCTACAAAAAGGAGACTTTTTCCTTATAACATTTTACCACACTGAAGTTGCCGAGTATGCTGCACCTTCTAAAAAGAGCTTAATATTTATTCAACTACAGAATCAATTGAAATGATTTGAAGCTTTTTTGCACAGGACAACGTATATACCTTGAACTATTGAAAGACCTGTATCCAACACATTCTATAAAATGACATTCCTCTAAATAAGAGGCATAACATGGCACACCTTGAATTAGCCAGGAAATAAAAAGTTGCTTTAAAGAGTAAATGCCAAAAAATGAAGCTGATTTCATTAAACCAGATTGCCTTGTTGATGAAACATGTTTTTTGGACACCAATTAATTGATTGCTTTGATCATTTTTTGGAGTGCATAGTGAAAAACCAAGCCTGATTTGGATTAGTACCTCTGCAGAAAATTTATTGGCAAAAAACCCACTTGAAAGATGAATAGTATAAATTTCAGCAGGGTAATGCAAGCATCCACAGGCCTGCCATGCCACAGAGAAAACAGAGACTTCAAAAACCATAATAAACAGGACAAATCCTGTGAATTCTGAAATTTTCCTTTAAAACATGAAATGTACAAAGACTTTTTTTTATTATTATATATATATTTTTTCCAAAAATTGCTAATCACTACAATTTTCTCCAGGTCATACAGTGTGAAAGACTAGCCTGAAGTTTTCTGAGAAAACTTCAGATTGAGTACAAAAAACAGCCTCATTCATTTTTGGATAAACAAATTTACTGTCGGGCCCCCTTTGGAATGGGCAAGCGGCCAGTGAAGACAGTTCTATCTCCATGAACCGGAGAAGGTTAGATGCACATGTTTCACTCACTCTAGTGTGACACTGCTTAATATAGAGGCTAACAGTAGCCCACATACACTTAGGTGTGCCCCTTCCCTGCAATATTTGCAAGTGGACACCCTCCTACAAGGGCGCCCGGAACTGAAATTTTTGGGAGGGGGAAAATTATCAATTTGCTGAATGAAGTTCCAATTTTACCGAATGATAAAATACCAGCATGCACACATGTCATACATGCATAACATTAATGAGAAAAAACATTAGGCATCTTTTTAAAAACAATTCTAAAAACTAAAAAGAACAAATAATATCTCATATCTCAATGTTGCAATATTGTCTTCAAATTGCTGAATCGTCAGTAAAATGTGCAGAATAATGAAATTATTGAGAGGTCACAGTGACCTCCCATCGGAGCGCTCAAGATCTCCTCTTTCCATTTTAGACTTTTCACAATTTTTTTTTAATCATAAGAGAAACAGGAACAGTATGGTGAAAAGTTTTTTTGGGAAAATTTACAATCATTAATTTATTTTAAGGGAATATAATTGTAATTGTGAGAAATAGGCAGAAGTTAGAAAAGCAAGCTTGATATCCTGCGGTTGCAGAATTTTATTTGTGTCATTTTCCTCTGGTTTTTCTTCTTAATCTTTTCTTATTTAATTTGATAATGTCTATGAATATGCTAATTCTGTCACATTGGCTAAGCTGGAGTTTTGTGTGTGTGTGAGAGAGAGATAGAGAAAGAAAGGGTTTTCGACAAAAATGGGCCAGAATTCATGAAAAGGAAATGTAGCCCAAAAAATAAATCTATTAGAGAACCTATTTTCGTATTTTTTTTTCACGAACAAAGAATGAACAATTCTCATTGGGAAAGAATTAATAGAAAATCTGGGTTGACAAAATGTACTTACTTGTATCATCAGCAGTGATTGTTTTCTCGATTTTTGGATCAATATTTTTAAAAAATGTCCCAACAGAAAGTTTATATAAGCTTCTTAATGCTGATTGTCTTTTGCACCATTCACTAACAAGAGCTGTTCTGGACTCCATAGCAGTATTTTCCTCTGATGGTTGAACACTACACATAGCCTGTTTTGTTTCTGTATTCAGCAAAATAAGCCTGATAAAAATATAAATTAATTTTAACAAAAACTTAAATTTAGTGTAGAAAGCCTATTGAAGGAAATTAAGGCAGTTGAGAAGAAGTAAGATTTCAAAAAAATGCTAAACAATTTTTTAAAAAAAGTAATACTAATAAAAATAATTTATTTAAAAGACGCTATGCAGAAATTACAGAATTTCTAAAGTAGTTTTGAGACTCTCTGTTGTGAAAGTTTTGACTATAAATTTTAAGACTATTAGAGCCTAAATTGAAATAGACACTTTTTAAACCATGTAACAATAAAATGTAATTTAACAGCTTGAAATAATACCCGTTAAAATCACAACTGTGCCTATGGTTGGGGATAGGGGGATATTTCTATGTTGTTACTTAAACAAGCTTTATAACCGTTAAGAAATGTAATGATAATGACACAGAAACTCAACTGGTCTTCTTTACAAAGTATATTTGTTCGACACTCTAACAAAAATTTTAAGTGATTAGAAATAGAAATAATAAAATGAATGTGTTTTTCTCTCCTACGAATTGTGTAGCAATGACTACAACATAAAACATTCTCAATGTTTTGAGCTGATACATTTTTTAATTATTATTTTTAAAAAAGTACTACATAAGATTAACAACTGTAACCGAAATCTTTGAAAGTAATATATATTTCTGATGATGAAAAAGGTGTTTTGACATAAAATTTTGCTGATATAGCATGAATTGAACTTTTGTAAAAACAATTAATGTTCCATCTCATTTCATTGCATTAAATATAATTTTAGTGGTTCTCAGTTTTTTAATTTTTTCAAATACAATAGGATGATCATTTAAAAAGTTAAACTACACATTTTTTTATGTCATGATCATTTTACTGGTAATATCTCTTTACAAGCCTTTGGCATAAAAACAAAAATTCTATCTAATAAATATGCCATTTTTGTTAAACTGTTAAATGTCTGAAAGGCAGAGAGGTTGTTGATTAAAATCCATGTTTAGAAATGGTTTAAAGAAAAAACTTGTGTATAATGAGTCCCTCACTGCTTGGCTGCTTAAGAGACTGATTTATTCTCAAACTTGAAAATATTATGTGAGGATGTGGTATTTCATCTCTGATCAACTTTCCTGTTACCAGCATCCCAGTCATTAGTCCCATGTAGTAATTTCTGTCATTTCGACAAGTATGGATCAATCCATGGCATGAGAAGGACCTACCATTTCACCCATGTTATGCTAGAATCCTAAGGCTGCAAGCTAAGAGAGTTGGTGTAAAAAATACTCAACATAGGTAAACAAAAATGGTAAGTCAGATTTAATTGAAAAGCTTTCAAAAATTGACTAAGCAAATTAATATGTCAGGAAAAGTGTGAGAGTTACTTTTGAAGTGCTGATACACTTTGATGCTTTGGGAATTAATTCATCAAAAAGTTGACAGATCATGAAAGCAGACTATTCAAAAGCAAAAAATAAAAAAGCAATTGATAAATGAAGGGCCAGGGGGGGGGGGGGGAGATGAAAGTGACCAAAATGCGATTTCGAGAAAAACAAAGAACAAAGTTTGATTTCTCGTAGCTTCTTATGTAGTTTTTCGAGTTCTCATGCACATTTCGGTCGCTTCTCATCTTTTTTCCCCCTTGTTGTTCTACCAGATGATACTAGTCCTTCATAGCCCCTAGATAGCGCTAATATCTCAAAATTGACGAAAAATTGACATTCATCTTTTTTCCCCCTGGCTCTTCAAATATAAGAACAAATTTTACAAAAAAAAAAAAAAAATATCAAAAGATGGGATATTATAAAATGGTTTTGTATTACCCAAGGATATTTTTATCAAGTTCAATAGATGCTGGAAAATTTCTCGGATGCAGGTTTGAAACAACTTTTAGATCATCAAAGCAGCTTTTCCAAACATTTGGAGCCTATTTAAATCAGTTTCAAACTTAAGAAGCCATTTATTGTAACATTTAAGTTGTAATTATAAAAAATATTTTAAAATAAGCAATTGATTTTAACTGTCTCATAAGCCTACTTTAAAATTAAAATTGCTGTTAGCTTTTAATTAATTCTTGATTTTTTATTTATTTGTGTGTATTTTAAGATTCTTCTATCGAAGATTGAAGCTAATTTCATTATTTTTTCCCCTTATCTTTTTATTTCAAAGAGAAAGTTCGATAAAATTTTCGTACTAATATACCAATAAGTACAGAATGCAATAGAGTTTTTGAAATTCAAAAAATATTGGGGTGTACACCACTTCTAACTATTAAGAAAATCCTTAGCAATAAAAATATTTCACTATTAGAAGAAATACCTTTTGCATAAATAATTTATGAAAAACGTCATTATCTTTCAAGTCAAATTACTTTTCTGTTTTCAATCTATTTTTAAATTAAAAAAAGAAGAAAAGGTAAAGTTTTAACAGCATAAATTGGACATACCTCTTCTTCTAATGTTGCTAACGATGGTTCATTGGAGCATAACACGCATACTTCAACATCACGTAGGAGATGCAATGCTACCAGCCTATTTGGAGTCTTTATAAAATAAGGATACATATATAAATTAAAGTGTTTAAAAACACTGAAAAATCAACATTGTTAATAATAATTCCAAAAAAGAGAAATGTTCATTAATAAATCAAAGAGAAAATTAAGGCAAAATATTATTTTGAAATTTTTGAATACACACACACACACACACACATTAATGTACATAAATAGATGAATTTAAATTTTTTGGAACTGGAATACCAACCAAAAAACACTGGATCCTAAGTTTTTACCGTTTTATGTAAAATGGAAAATTAGTTTTCCAGAAAAGTAGCACTGGAACAGCATTCTGGTACTAATTAAGCCCTAATATACACAGCATGTTAGCTTTAATCTGCATGACCTCAATTTTTGCAACCATTAGTCCAAGACACATATTTCTGATTGCAAAACTAGTTAAAATAAAAAACAGCTGTAGCATTGGACGTTTCAAGTGAAAAAAAATAAAGTTTTGCAAAAGTATATGAAATCCAACTTTTTCTACAGTCTTCAGGTCCTCCTACTCATATTTATAAAAATCACAAGCAGAAAAAAAACCAATTAAACCCAAGAAATTTGAAGCATTAACGACCAACATTCAAGGAGATACTCAAATTCAAAGGTCTAAGAGACCCTGCTGTAAACAAGATGATGGGAACATATTGCCCAATCAGAAGAATACCAATCATTGCTATTATTAAAACAAAAACAAAAAAGAAACAGCATGTACTTTTACTTTTCATTACGACCAAAAAAAATACATATATCTTTAAAGAAATGTTGTACTATGATACATAAAAACACTACTAACAGGACTCCAAGAGTCAAGGTGAGTTCTCATTAAATTGGTCATTCTGCCCCATAAAACCCCCTCCCCCATAAAACTTATTAACAATACACAAAGCACAAACTGAAAGAAAAAAAGTCAGCTTTTTTAATTTATTGATGTTGATTATTTGTATTTCATAAAAATAAAAAAAAATATCCTTCTATGTTCTTTATTTAAAAAAAGTCACTCTAATGCTAAGTAATGTATCAAAATAAAAATAAAAAAGCGTTACATCATACACAAAACAAGGTAAAAACAAAATGATGTCACAAAAATATCGTACCTGTGGCGAGGATGTAGGCAAAAATATTGCAACTTCCCTAGATAAAACTTTTGGCAAAATATTCACATATTTACATATCAAGAACTTTTCTTGATTTGTTAGAGTCCACCATTCTTTTGAGGCAACAACTACTTTACCTTTGATCAACAAGCAACCATAAAGGCTATCAGCAATTTCCAAGAACCTAGTTAAATGTTCCTATAAAAAGAAAAATATATAGAGATTACAATTTTAAAAGGACATTAGATAGTAAGATTATTGTGTTCTAAAGCTTTTATTTGTTCATTTTTTTAAACACTTTTAAATGAAAATCTTTTTTTATATCTGCAAAATTATTATAGTTGCAAAGCTACAGCATGCTGAGAGCATAATATTATTACCGTTTTACCCTGCATTAGCCAGGATGCCGGAAAAAGTGAAGTTGACCATCATGCCAGAAAATTCGAATTTTCCAGAAATTCAAATTTTCCAGCATGCAGGATAGTTCAAGGTTCATTTTGCAACAAAAGAAAAATAAATTTCTCTCCTCAGTTTCAACTGCAAAGCAAACCACTATAAGGAAAAATAATAATAAACACCTTTCTCAAAAGCAAACCAATGAATTTCAGAGCTCCGAGATGAAATAAATCACAGTGGTTTGATGGTGTGTTATCTTTAATCATACTATTAATTTACTATTTATAAACATTTTTACAAAGTTAAATCGTTTAATTGTATTAATAAAATGATCTATACTGCCATGTTAGGAAGTGATGTCTTCACTGAGCGGCAAATGTAGAAATCACTTCTTAATGTTTTATGCTTCTAATAGATGGCACTTTTTTGAAACTTTTATTTTAATATTTCCAGTTTACAAATGACCATAAAAAATATATTTAGATAATATATGTTGCAGCAAATTACACCTGGTGACAATAATTCGATTTTCATAAAACTTGCAGATTATATTTTTGTGCTTGGCACACCAGTACATAACTTATATTATTTTTAAAGTTTTTAGTGTTCTTGGGATAGTATTAAATTATTTTTTTCTGGCATGCTGGAAAGGACCAGCGACAACTCATACAAAATCTGGTGACCCTCGAATTTTGTGGTATGCCGGGTAATACGATAATTAGTTGTGCTTTCCTCTTTATTAAACTATTTTAGCAAATAAAACATTTTAAACAAATTAGTAAACACATATGAATATCCTATTTCAGACTAAACTTCAGATAAAATGTTTTAAAAAAAAAAGTAGAACCTCTCAATTAGGGAATTATTGTTCCTTAAATAGAGGGGTCCCTTCTTCGGAGGGATTTGAGTTGATGCTTACAGTGCATTAACTCAGTATAATCTTATAATACATTAACGAAAACTGTTAACATTTGAGAGTATACACTAAAAATATTTCATACAATTCAGAATAATTCAAATTAAGTTTATTTAAAAAAATAAAATTTATTCAAAAATTTGCTATGCTAAGTTTTGTAACTTAATACCAATATTTTGAAATACTTTGTTACATGAATTTGTTCAATATCATACAATTTACAATGCAGCTCAATGTAAACTACAAGCACACAATGTATTTAGCAGTAATTAATACATTAATGTTCATAGTTCAAGTTTTCTATAGAAATCTTCTAAGCGCCTTGCACAATCTACCAGTACTGTGCCGGCATGAATAAAATCAAGTTGATGAGAATGCATGCATGTAAATTCTAGCAAGCATTTTAGAATTTATACTTACGTATATGAACACGTTACTGTCAAATTTACACTAATCAGTTTTAAGAGAAAAGTGAACCTTGAAGTCCAGAAAATGAAATATTTATTATTAAATTTAAAACGTTTATAATTTTTCTCTGATTATCTCTTAAATACAGGTGTTCCTTAAGGAAGGTAATACTATATAATTTTTTTACTGTCATTTCTGCTTAATCGGGTAACGGATAAACGAATAAACCGCTTATACAAATAAAACATCCTGGAACCGTGTCGTAGACTCAATGTTAAAGATCCCCGCTTAAACGAATACCCCGTTTAATTGAATAATATTTCTTGGAACCGACAGTATATATATATACATATAAATATATACACACAAACCATTAAAAATTTGTAGTACTTTTAATCTTGCTTGAAGTTAAGTAAATTATAACAAACCTGGAGCGCTAGTGTATCTGGAGCTAGAAAACAGTCGGTTTTGCAAGTTAAATCAGCAAAGGTAAAATTCTCTTCATCTGATTGGCAAAGTATATGATCTATCAATGGGTAACATGCCTAAACACGTAAAAAAGAAACAGCAAAATATATTATCAACAGGAAAGGATGAAATACAGTATTTATCACATTAACATTAGATAAAACTGCTTTAGTTTTAGAGACTTAACCTGTAAAATCTTACATTTTGCATTGAAATAAGGTAAGAGATGTTTAATGTCCCAAAAAATAGTAAAGCAAACTATTTTATTAAGAAAATCGCGCTTTAGCCCTCAGCACACATTGCATATACCGTAAAATGGGGTAAATCGGAACACTTTTCAGCTTTGATTGTAAAAAAAGCAGTTAAAAGATTTTTTTTTAATTTGATTTTTTTGAGTAAAAACTTCGGTCTTGCTTTACTTTTGATATTCCAAGCAAAGACAAAAAATTTTGAACAAGTATTATTAAAATATATAGGAAATTATGGGTGTTCCGAATCACCCCGCTGATAGGGGTCAATCGGAACACTTGTTAAAATTTTTATTTTTTTTCAATTTAACCTGTAATAGGTCTCACAAACATGAGTAATATTGATGGGTTAGAATAAGAACAGATAATTACTGTCAAATAAATGCATAATTTCAATACCAGAAAACGTTTATAATTTGTCAAAATTCAAAATAATTTTGAACTTATGAAAAATGAAAAGTAATTTTAAGAAATGCTTTTGAATTGAAAGACAAAGAATTATCATAAATGGAAGTCACTCATTTGTGCACAAATACGTACTTGTCCTTAAAACTAGCAATTGTGACTTGGCTTAAGTTTTTCATAACATCTTCTGGGATGAACTCTGCCTTTTCTTTAGTTTCTTAAAATCTCTAAGTTTCGCGGATTGTCCTAAAAGATTTTTTTCGCTTATTCATCACTGTCTGTGTGCTGGACTTTTACTACATAAAGTCTATGTGACTTTCCCCCTCGTATTTTAAGTAAAAAGAAGTCTCCTGGAGAAAAAATCTTTTGAAATCTGCAACTTTTTGTCATTCTAAGATCTAGTTGCTCACAAGAAGGGATAAACAGTAATAAATCCTTGTCCTTGTCTTGATTAGAAGAATTAGGGTTAGAATCTTGATTTTTCAAACAGTTTCCTTCAAATAAGTTTGAATTGGAACAACAGAACTAAGTGTTCCGATTCACCCCGCAATTTTTTTTCCTATGCCATTTTTCAGAATTCTTCATTTTTATGACACAATTTATAAAAAATGTAAATTCTAATGCGGTATTCTGTTGTTCTGATACATGTATAATTGAAACATACCACTCTTAGTTTTTAAATATAAGAAGGTTTGTTCTTTCATATGAAGTTTTGCAGTCTATGAAAATGTGATGTTTTCTAGCATTCCACGTAAACCCTCCTTAGAAGCCAGTAGCGTTGCCAGATTAACAAAAGTAATTTTTTCCTACCTCCTATGATCTTACCTTTCTAAAAAAAAATTCACGGCGAAAAATACCCAACAGTATATTTATGAAGAATTTCTTTGTACGGTCGGGAAGTTTTGTTCCGATTGACCCCGCTGTTCCTATACACCCCATTTTACGGTACGTTTCTAATAAAGAAGAAAAATTCTAAGAATTTTATTTATTACTATGTAAATTATTCAATTTTATTACGTACCCAAAAGAAAAGATTAAACCTTTGCCCACAGTACAATTTACTGAAACACAAAGTTCATGGGTCAAATTCGGAGAGATGACAACTATAGGAGAAAGCGCTCGTAAAAATAATGTATCCCTTCATGTCTTGCCAGAACAAAGTTTTCAGAAAACAAAAGATTTATTGTGTAGTTTTATATTTACAGTTAGAATTGATAAACATAAAGAGGCTGATGAGCTTTCACATTTGGTATCAATAGTATAACTACGTTCTGGATTGCAGATCTTGAAAGATATAAGATTTTTCTGGCTGTCGTTTTGCCTCATATAACTGCAGCTTACTCCAGATTCTCACAGAAAAAATAATCTACATAAAATGTAGAATATGTATGTGCATATGTTTCTACTATACATACCCACCAAATAGTTTAAATCTTAATTTAGAACCAAAAAATGGTAAAAAGGGGCTCTAATGTAATCATTTTAGTTTCAATGGAAAACTTAAAAATAAAAAAAAAACCTAGAAGGATTTTATCAGTGGTTTGAGAATTAAAAGGGTTTAATTTGACCTGAACAGAAGTCCTAAGTATTTTAAGTCAGGGAAATTTAAATTAAACTTGGTAGTTCAAATCATGCGCAAGAAATAGTCATGAAAAAAACTAAAACTAACTAAATATTGGTGTTGTCAGTTTTTCCTGAGTGTCAACAAATAATTAAAGGGTTTGGAAGATGAAGGGCCTATGTTACATTTTTTGAAAATACACTCTGGACAATGGTATTCAAATACAAATACAAATGCGACGACCAGCAGCAGGCTCTGGGCCCAACTGGGCTGGTCCTAGTCAAATTAAAGACCCCAATGAAGATCAATGGCCCTCTTAAAGCTATCTACTCCATTGCTCCTTACAGTCTCTTCCGGTAAACTGTTCCAAGTTCCCACTACCCTGCTAAAGTAGCAATTTTTTCGAATTTCCAGGTTAGCCTGAGGTTTAAACAGCTTAAAACAATGACCCCTTGTCCTGCTTTCCGTGCAAAAATCCAACCCTGCAACATCATTCATTTTAATAAATTTAAATAACTGAATCATGTCCCCTCTGGTTCTCCTTTGCTCAAGACTATACATATTAAGCATTCTAAGTCTGGAAGTTTTTAGATTTGTTTGAAATAGATCTATTAATAAACCCAAGCATCCTATTGGCTTTGTTACTAGCTATGCTGCACTGTTGGCTGAACTTGAAGTCCTGATTTATTAAGACACTTAGATTCATAACATTATCTGCTTTACTAATGACTGAACCCTGTAAATAATAGCTTGTATGCTTATTTGCATGACCTAAATGCAGCACTTGACATTTCCCAACATTAACTGCCATACCCCACTTGTCTGCCCATTCTATGGATACAGGAAAGCAAATAAAACTTGGTGCATCAAAAAGTTGATGTCACTGGAACAATTTTATACACACACTAATGTCAAACCAAAAAACAAAAAACCTGCAACAATAAAACTTTGAACTTAAATTACTTGCAATTTCTGTTTTTTCACAAAACCCCTTAATCTCCCAAGCCCTTCAATTCTTTCAATCATACTTAAGCTCCTTCTTTTTAGCTATTTAATATTCATTTATTTTTGGGCAGCCTAGAAAGGATGGTTCAAAATGTTATTTTTAATTTATAAATAAAGTTTAAATTACCACTGTATTTAATGTAATAGAGACTTTTAGAGTGACTGGGTTTCAAAATTTGTCTATGCTGATGAGGATTTTAAAACACTGGTGTCTTTATTTCAACAGGGAGGGTAACATTGTTCTCATTTTAAGGGGATTTTTTGGTGTTGTTCAAATTCTGATAGGGTTTTCAAGAGAGACTGTTGAGGCTATTTTAAAAATTTTCTTGAAAATGAATGGTTTTTTTGGAACTGTTATCCATACCCAGAGAGAGATTTTTTACTTGAGAGTCAGAGTTATTTTAAGATGTTACTTTTTCTAGGAGATATTTTTAGAGACTGATTTCTTTATACTAATGAGAATTTTAACTAATTGGGAAATTTAGAGCAGTTGTCCTTATGCAAATTAGTTTCTCTTTTTTTTTTTTTTTTTTTTGAGACTAAAGTTGTGACATTAACGGGAAAGTTAAGTTTCTGCTATCAATTGATAAGGATTTCTTGAATAAAAAAGATTTATTCAGTCTGTCTGCACTATTTTGGGAGCTGACTTTATTTTACAATGGAAGACTCAGCTATATTTCTCCTTGTTTATCCAAAAGAAACTTTCAGCCGTACGTGACATGATCTCAGTTAACATTTCCATCAGATTATGGTGTAACACTTAAGATAAACTTTGCATTGCAGTGTCGGACCATTTTGATGGTGATTCAGATTTTTAAAGGGATTGCTAAATATATTTAAGAACTGTTGTCCTCATTTAAATAGGGTTTTAAAAGACCATTGTGTTTACTTGAATGGACATTTATAGGAGCAGTTGTCATTAATGTGATAGGAAACATTCCGCTAAATTTCTCTTATTTTATTTTGGCCAAAGTGTTGGACACATACTTGACATCACTTTTATTTCTGAGTTCAACCATGGAATGTAGGCTTCACAATTAGCAAATGAATAACAACTTTTTTTATAACTTACATTGAATATTTGGAAAAAATTATATAGTTCCTAAATAGTTTATTAGTTATAACTCACTTTTGAGCAAAAATTTCAATTTAGAGTTTATAAAATTAGTTTTTGATTTATTCTTAAAAAAGAGATAGTTCTGTATTTAAAAAAAATAATTGCAACTTACAGTTAATGCTTTTTGTAACTTTATTGTTTCATTTTTCTTCAAAATTAAGTCCATACCAACAACCATCAGCATGGCAGTAAAAATATTGTCCATTACATTAAAAATGTGGCAGTCGTTCCCACCATCATTCCTTGAGATCAGAATCAACACTAATCTAGAAATAGAAAGTAATATAAATGCTAAAGATTTTCATCAAGATAATTTTAAAAAAATTGGTGTGGACCTCGCACTACTTCCTTTTATGTGTAAATTTCCTAAAGGATGCCTTAAGGGTTAAAATAGTGCTTAGAGTGAGTAAGATAAAAATTCAAACATTTACACACCTAGTTTGCCACGAAACAATGTGAAAAAATGCTTTACAATGATTCATTCTCTAAATAATGCCAATCTTTAAAATTCAGTGGATTTTTCGCAAAATGTCATTAATTCTGCCAAATTGAACCCAAATTCAAAAAATAAAAATAAAAAATTCGCCAAATTTGTCGCTAAGTTGAGGTTGCCAACCAAAAGTTTGGTGATAAACTGCCAAGTGGAAGCACCAACTCATATCACTTAAGTCTGCATTGAAATTAACACTGATTTACAGCAAAAAAAGAGTAAAAGACCCCCTTGGGAACATTCAAATACAACCATAAGAGAAGGTCCACACTTCACTTCACACTCTCCAGGGTCCCCCGTACCTACCACAGCTTCGTGGTTTAACCGGGATAGGGCCCTGAAGAGCGCTCTGTTCTTAATTTTGAACCAGAACCTAGGGTCGAGCAAACCCTAGGGCCCAGCACCCCCAGAGGTATCGTTTCACTTGGAGGACTTTGTGACCACGACATTTTTAACGCCTCCCAGCCACCATTAATCAAGGCGGTGGATCTTTGATCGGCTGGGTTTCGAACCCGGGTCCCTCCGGACACGAGTCCGATGCCTTACCGATCGGGCCACCACGGCCCTAAGAGAAGGTCCACAACTAGACTCCTCTCAGAGCCTACATACCAAACTAGAAGCTTCTATGGATTACAGTTTTTGAGTTATGCGACATACATTAAGGGCGGATCTAGAAAGGTTCCAAGGAAAGGGCGATTGTTTTTTTTTTTCTACTTGCCTCCCCCCCCCCCCTCTTTCTTACCACATATCCTGGTTAATACATGTTTATTACAAATGTTTAGGTCATCAATTTTGTTAAAATTCCAGATTAAAGCCCCGAATCCCAACCCCTTCTCATAGTATCATCGAAGATCATCTAAAATTGCCTTTTTTTGAACTTCAAAGTTGATAAACTGCTGAAGAAGAGTCCCTTAAGGGAGGAGCGATCGCCCCTATTGCCCCTCCCTTGTATCCGCCCCAACATAGATACATACAGACGTCACAAGAAACTCATTGTAACCAACTCGGGGGTGGTCAAAAATGCTTGTTCAGCTGGCTATAGGTGGGTATGTACATATGCACGAGCTGACAGGTAAAAAAAAAAAAAAAAATACTCAACATTCATTCAGGGGTGAGCAAATCAAAATTTAGACTGAAATTATTTTCGCGATTACAATACTTCGTAAAAGGAAGTATAACAGTTATGAAGATATGCTTTAAGCACATGACTAATTACCAATGGCTTTGAGGAATTTAGAATTTTAGGTGAGGTTAGTAAATATATTACATGAGTCATATTGCAATACATTACTATCATTTTTCCAGGTATACTTGAAACGATAATATTGAACAATATTCATTCACTTCCAGGGTCTTCAAGTTCCTACCACTATGAGGGATTTGCCAGTTGGATAGGCTAGGGACGTACACAAGGGAGAGGCGACGGGGGGGGGGGTGATCACCCCTCTCTTGAGGGGGCTCACCACAGGTAACTTTTTAATATTGAAGTTCAAAAAATAATCATTGATCCTAACAGAAGGGAGTTTTAAGACTCTTCTCATTATAAGTTTTGTAACTGAAATCCAAAACATATGAGGTCAGCATTTGTAAACAAAGATATGCAGTAAAGTATACGTAAAAACCAATAACCATTCCCTTGAATCAGTTCTAGATCCGCAAATGTTGAGTACACTCTGTTTTTATCCAAATGAGAAGCTCAGCAAATCCCTGGTTCAAAGCACCTAAAGGTTAACTCCTACTGAAGAGCTTCTTTTGAAAAAATCCCTCCCGATATGTGCTTGAGCATTATGAAAAGTTTTTGGTGAAATGACACTCAAAATATAAATAGTTATGTTTTTTACGATATCAATTTTAAGTTTAATTACATGCAAAAGTATAATTTAATTGATAGCAAAAAGATTTTAAATTTTTTTTTTAATCTGATTTTTTTTTAAATTTTTCAAAAAAAAAATGAATTTGTACAACCTAGATTGCATTTTTTTTTTTTTTTACATTTGTACAAAACCTGCTTCAATTTAATATTTCCAAAATAGGGTTCCATATTCACTTTCTTTTCATTTTTCATAATTTGAAATCTGTCGAAAAGAGCGATTTCTGGCAGTCATGGAGACTGCTATGATAAGTTGAAGCATTTAGATACTTAAAAAGTTAAGAATACAACTGTTTTGGCTCTTTACTGGAGAGATAAAATACATTGAAAAGAAATATGCATTGGGTTGACAACTAAATATAACCAATGTTACATTTTTGATGAAAACAATTTACCCTATTACTGTACAAACTAAAGAAGTCATTAACACTTAACTTGAATGAAGTAATTTAACTATTGCATTCTGAGTTTATTGACAAATGCTGACAGTTGGGGTGGTTGATAAATTTGGTCCTAACATATCGCACCCTAGCTACAAAAGTGCCACAACTCAAAAATTGTAATTTTTGAGTTATGACCGTCATTAGACATAGTTTACACGTCTCTACCAATCTTCAAAAGAGCCAGAAGTTGCATTGAAAAATCAGCCGCCAAAGGGCAGTTATGGCGTTTTGTTGTTATCAAGATGCATACAACCCCTTCCCATGAAATGCCACATCTTGAGTTGTCGTCCAGCCGTCGTAGAGTAACGTGCGTAACTAACGATCATAGTTTGAGATGTATCGGTCTTCATATTGACAAATTCAAAAAAACTAAAATGTGCCAAGTCAGCCCAGGAACAGTTTTTTGCAATTCCTGGAAAACGTAGTTTTTTGAGTTGTGGCACTTTTGTAGCAAGGGTGCGATATAACTGCCATTAAAATACTTAGTATTGAAGCAAATGTTTAAATTATATTTTAAAAGATGCATAAATGTATGCATACTTATAATTATAGCACAGCAAAAAATTAATTTTAGCAATAAAAAACGAAGTCTTCATGATATATGCACAATGAGAATAGAAGAAAAAAATCAAGTGAAAGTATGACATTTTTCTACAAACACTGAAAAAAGAAAAAAAAATTACTTTTTCAGAAAAGAATCCATTGATATTATCTTACCGTTCGCGGTATACTCTCCAAACTATCTTTTCTTCAGGTGTCACACACTGTTTTAGTTCAGCGCCACGAAGACGTGAAAACATATGAACACCATTAAGAGATCCAACAGAAGCAAATGGTAGTTTCTAAACAGTCCAAGAATGAATGAGGAAAGTAAATTAAAGAAAAGAAAGCATAGTTATAAGTAGCGTAATTGCAAGATACAGATTTTAAACCATAAGCAACTTTTATCAAGCTTAAATACAATAAAGATAATCTGAGAATTAGAAAAAAATACTAACTGCTTTCGTGTCTTCTCCAGTCTGACGAGTAAGTAACGGAATACCACCGTCGGCGGTCATTACAGCCAAAAATGTCATTGCAAGTATTCCAACTTCTTCAGAAACTAATATTAAGCTCTTTCACAGACAAGGAAAAGCTAAAAACTGTCACAATTTACACTTGGTTTATTATTATTTTGGAACATTGCATAGGAAGAAATAAACTATGGAAATTTAAAATGTCAAACAAAATGACAACATTGATAATCGCGTCCCTGAAAATCCCTTAGCAACCAGGAGACAAACAGTGTTGCCAGCCCTCGTTTATCTTTATGAAGCCGAGATAAAAATAGATTTACTATTGCAAGACTTCTCCTTTCCAATCTATTTGCAATATTTTCATTTGGAAATTTGTTTAAAATAAAAAAGTAGGAAAACTTCCTATTAAAATAAAGCGGTGAGAGGAGAAAAAGAAAGCATGACGTGGGCCTAGGAGTTTTCTACTCGTAAGCAAGTGGTAGCGGGTTCGAATCCCGCCTTGCCCATGGATATTATATTTCATCGTCTCTGTGCCGCAAATCTGTCCTGGAGGCAAAGCGCATAGTACGATAGTACGCAGTCCTCATGAAGTGGGGCCGTGGTGGCCCGATCGGTAAGGCATCGGACTCGTGTCCGGAGGGACCCGGGTTCGATCCCAGCCGATCAAAGATCCACCGCCTTGATTAATGGTGGCTGGGAGGCGTTAAAAATGTCGTGGTCACAAAGTCTTCCAAGTGAAACAATACCTCTGGGGGTGCTGGGCCTAGGGTTTGCTCGACCCTAGGTTCTGGTTCAAAATTAAGAACAGAGCGCCCTTCAGGGCCCTATCCCGGTTAAACCACGAAGCTGTGGTAGGTACGGGGGACCCTGGAGGTGTGAAGTGAAGTCCTCATGAAGCTGATGGCTTATGAAAAAAAAGCATGATCCAAACTCCCTGGTATAGTCGTTAGTCTCGAACATAAATTAAAACTGCGTAGTAACGAACTGAAACTTGTTTTCACATAAGGACTCTAAACAAAACTAGTGGCAATTTTTTTCAATTTCATTCATCCCGTACTATTTATATATAAAAGTTGTTTTTGTCGTGGACTTTATAAAGCTTATTATCAATCAGCTTTATAAAATTCGAATGACAACTAATATGATACAATATAAAAGATTAATATCTTTTAATAAATGTTTAATCGTTCTTGATTTTTCATTTTCGAAGTTGTAAAAATCGTTCGAAAACACTACTTGAATCTAATAAGGCATGCGCTTACTGCTAATTAAGTAAAAAGTATTCATAAAATAAATTATTAAAAGTTTTCTTTGTAAGCTACTGTCTGTCACATTTTTTTTTTTTTTTTTTTTAATCCTACTTTACAGTTCAAGTTTTAAAATGTTACTGGGAAGTAAAATCACAACACCAATGCTAGCTCCTTCTATGTCCAGGGACTGGTTCCTTTTGGGGTTGCCGGTTTAGCACGGGAGAGGGGCTCCCTATTGGGGGGGGGGGGAGCGGAAGGTTTTTTGAAAGTCAGAAACTGTATTTAACTGCGGTTAAACTGAAGCTGCAATTTTTTTCCTCGAAAGCATGTTTTGAGATTTTGCTTTCCCTACTCTTTATCAAATCAAAATTTCATACTATTTTTACAAATCCGAATTAGTATGTAGATAAAACCTGGAAAAAAAAGATAATAAACTGCAAAGTACAAATAGTTACAAAAAGATCTGTAATAAGTCTGCCAAAAGCACTAGCAGAAACCCCTACAAGCAATACTTCTTGCAGCAATCTTGACGGATCTTGATTTTGTCTTGACTGCGTCAAGATTGCGTATTTAATCTTGCATAAAGATTGTTATAACAAGATTGTCATAACAATATTTATGCAATCTTACATTCATTTGTACAAATGAATTTTTAGAACTTAAATAGTTAAAATTCAAATAAATTATTCGGGAACTCCCACTAAATGTCGTCAAAGAGGGCCTGAAATTGCATACTTATAACTTCAATTTCGAAAATGTTTCAAAGAAAAATGTCAAATAATATTCCTTTTTTTTTTTTTTTTTTTTCTGTCATCAAAAATGGTAGATAACTGCATTTTTATAATTTTAAATTTCAATGCTTTCTTGGTGAGAATCGAAGGCATATTTTTTTTTCCTGATTCTTCTCAAAGATGACTTATTATTGTGCTTTTAGGACTTCAATTTTAGAAAAATTCAGACGGAGAATATACGAACCCCATCTCTTCCCAAAGTTCCACGTCCAAAGATTGTTTTGCTATTGCACTTTCAGGACCTCAATCTCGAAAATAATTTAAGAGAGAAATTTCTAACCTCATCCCTTTCTATTACGACATCAAGCAACACCAAAATTGTGCTTAGAGATTTAAATTTTAAAAGACTTTCCGGGGGTAGAGTCCCGTATCACAATCCTAACGTAAACAGAGTTTACACTTGTGTTTTTAGGATTTCATTTTTCTGATGAGAGTCCCAAACCTTGCCCCTTTCCCTAACGACACTAGAGATGACCTACAATTACGTTTATAGGCCTTCAATTTTAGAAAACTTGTGGGGGGAGTCCGTAGGACCCCCCCCCTTACCAAATCATCTACATTTGCACATTTAGTAAGTTGCACATTAGTTTTGGAAATTTTTCTCGTCGAGTGCCTGCGAATTCCTTTTGTGTTGTTAAAGACCGTATAAAGTTTCGTTTTTAAGACATCAGTTTCAACATTTTTTTGCAAAAATTATCGTACTCCATTTTCCAAGATACTCCAAAATTTCGAACTTCAATTTCTAAAATTATCAAGGGCGTCATCGATTCTATAAAGTTACAAAAGATGGCGTAAAATTGAGTTGTAAAAACTTCGATTTTGTAAAATTTTCAAAATGCAGTTTCCGCCCTCCCTTGTCTAAATGTCCTGCGTTGCAATGTGTTCACAAATGTGATGTTTGAAAACACATCATAACACAGATACATGACCAACAATTCTAGAACAATTTAGAAAAAAAAAACATTGGAAAACACCTTATTTCTCTTTGAATATTACGTTTGCGATTAGGCTCATATTTTTCACTCTCTTTCTTCGTGTTTACTACGCAATCTGCCCGATGTGGGGCTCTTTATTTTACTAATGCTACCCTTCTAAATTTTAAGCCGGATCCACTCTTTGTTTCAGTACGAAGATCTATACAACCAAACTCTCATAAACCTCCTCACCATAATCAAGTTTATTTTAACTCACGACAGTAGTGAAAAAAAGTTCCCAAGATGCAGTTTAGAAAATTTTTGGTCGTTTTAGGTGGAATATGTGCCTATTCCTTCGCCCCACCGAATTTTTTAGCCCTCTCCCCCCCCCCCCCCCCCCCGCGGAGCAAAATGTCTGAAAGAAACACTAGAGGGAAAGAGAGAGAGACAAAAATAATTTTTAATATTATCCAGTGCTCTAAAGGGTAACGTTATTATTCTAAACCATTTTTTGTGAATTTTCACTTTCAACCTACAACTTTTCCTCTTTCCTCTTTTTGTCTTTTAAACATGAGTGTAAATAGTTTCACCAAGAAATTTACCTAACTTTTCCCTCCAGTCAAATTGATTTACCAAGAGCAGTTAAGTAGCGACTACATTTAGAAAGTAGTTAGCAGTCACTATTAAAAAAAAGTAGTGTAGCTGTAGTTAACTACATTTTTAATGAAGCAGTTGTGGTTAACTGCAAAAATAATGTAGTTTATCCGATTTTACAGACATCGGTTGAGTGTAATTTATAAATGGGAAAAATTAAAATGTTTCAATATGTATGATGTACTGCCGTGCTAAGCGCAAAATTGATATCTGCAGTCGAGCTCAAACTGAGATTTAACTCTTTAAAGTTTCGCGCCACCATGTACTTGATTCAGATGAAACTTTTCAGATTAAAAAAATATATATATTTCCCGTTCTCAAATGACCATATAATTTTGTATTTAGGTAAAATGCGTCACAAAGAGCTACCTGGTGATGATAACTCAATTTTGTTAACCTTTATATAGTCTTAGTCAATTTAAAGGATATTGAACCAGATGCTAGAATGTTGATGTTGGTAAATGGGAATGTATGCTCGTTTTGTTCTTGACTCAGAATTTGATTTGAATTTTGCAGATTTCAAAATGGCCTATATATTGTGAAAACGGCTTGTTCCCAAAAAGGTCTCATTTACTTTCTAAACTTGTAGAAAGGAAATAATTTAAACTAATCAGCATTGGTGTTTCTAGAATACCAAAAAAAAAAGAAAAAGAAAAAGAAAAAATACTGATTTTAAATGTTTTTTTTTCCATAGAGATGTGTTGTTACTCCTCTTGTCACCCATTCCAACCTTTTGTCAAAATCAGTAACGATTTCCGGAGCTTCCTTTCCTTCTCAAGGGATCACTTACGGGCAACCCTAAAAAGAAAGAAAAATAAATCTTTTTTTTTTCCTTTTTAAATTTTTGAGTGATATTAATGACATACGAATAGTTATTTTTGTTCATTCTTATTGAAGAAAAACAATATGCTCATTACAATAAAATCTGAAATGTATGTCATAAAGTTGCTTTTAAATAATATTTCACCTTAGAAAAAAAAAAAGTACCTTTAATGCAGCTCTTAGATGTTTGAGCATACAACCAAGTAAACAAGGTTTAAGTAAGTAAAAAATTTAAATCTAGAAAAGAAAAAAAATTACCAGTAAAAAAAAATTGCGGCTTTAAAAAAACATACTTGAATGAAATTTTAAAAACAATGTTTTATTTTTTGATTAAAAGTGCTAAACTACGTATAATTATAAAAGTTAATAAATCTTCATTGATTTAAATTTTCATTTAACGACTGTTTGAATTATAATTATCGTTGAGGTAGATGCTATTCGAAAAACTTTTTTCTACCATAACAGTAGTTATTAATTAATGGAATACTAGAAGGAAAAAAATAAGATTTTTTCATTCTATTATCCTACTTTTTTCCGTTCAAAGAAGTTATTTCGAGCATTAATGAAGTTACTGAAAGAAAAAATCTTGGTGGAAGAATAATTAATATTTCCCTCTCTCAACGATAATACGACAAGGAACATTCCATAAACTGGAAGTTTTTTTTCCCTTCTTTTCAAATTAATTTGAAATAAGTAGAAACGGAGATGATATTTTTTCCCTACGTGTCTACGAGTTGATAAGAAAATTAACTACATATGCGACATCAGATTTCAACATAGTTTTTAATTACCCTCAGGTCTCATGAATCCGAGACGTGAGAATCATTTTACGTTTTTTCTCAAGTTTTTGTTATGAGCCTCCTTACCAGGAAGATAGGTCGTGGCTTTTCCTAGTGAAGATACAAGATTTCATGACGCCATTCATTCAGGGAAAAAGTACTTTTGCTAGTTACTAGGGCTGCGATATCAATGTCGATGTTTTGGAAACATCGATGGTTTTTGCTAAAGCATCGATGTTTTTACCATCGATGTTTGAAGGTCAATGTTTTCCCAACATCGATGTTTTTTTCGACGTCGATGTTTTATAATCCAGCAAAAAAAGCTTGATAAAAATATGCGATATGCAGATTGCAGACGTATTAAGAAGTTTTCACCCTTAATCAGAAGTTACAGTATTAATCTCATTAGAAAACATTTTCTTTGATTTTTTCTCGATGTTTTGCTGTCAATGTTTCTAAAACGTTTCTAATTTGCTTTCGCCATTTTTTTATTTCAATTTTATTTATTTCTTTATTATTCTTTATGTGAATATTTTATATTTCAGCAAAAAAAAAAAAAAAAAATCAAGATATGCGGCCAAAAACTATATCGTTAATCTGCCGTTATACAATCAATCTCGTTAGAAGACGTTTTTGATACTTACCATCGATGTTTTAAGGTCGATGTCTTTTAATGATCACTGTTTCGCGTTCGATGTTTTTTTTCTTTCGATGTCTGTTTTACACTTCAGCAAAAATCAATAAAAATATGCAATAAGAAAGATTCATCTTCAACAGTTGCAATATCTATCGTATTGAAATAGTTTTTTTTTTTATTTACTACCGATGATTTACGGTCAACATTTTTTCAACATCGTTGTTTTTGTTTTGCTTTAGAAATTTTTTTCGATAACGGTGTTTTAGATTTCAACAAAAAAGTTTCATAAAAATATGCGAAAAATAAAAGTTATACAGTTAATCAACAGTTGCAGTATCTATTAAAATTGTTTTCTATAATTGACATAAATGTCAAACGGTTGATGTTTTTCAGGAGTCAAAAGAAAAATCTAATTGAGTGATAAAAAGAGGTGCAATGTATTGGGGAGTTACTGTATTACTGTACATTTAAATGTGTAAGTACTTTTTATAAAAAATAAGATCGATGTTTTGAAACATCGATGTTTTTTAGTCGATGTATCAATACCATCAATGTCTTAATTTCGAAACATCGATGTCTTGAAACATCGATGTTTTGCCTAGTTACCGCTCATGAATTTGGTTAATACTTTGTCCGGGGGGGGATACAAAAATATTCTCGCCCACACACTTATTCTAACACACACTCACGAACAGACTGGCACACACACACACACAAATACGGACACTGGCATCCACTCCGCCTTCAAACCACTGCGGCGTACGAGATGTGCGGCCTGTCGTCCCCGAGAATAGAACCGGGGACCTCTGCGGTAGAAACACAGTGCTTTGGCCGCTGGACTAAAAGTCCTCTTAACCTTCGTGGGTCCCTCCCATTTCAATTACACTCAAGACCCTTGGGGTCATAAACGACCCCAATGCTTCCTTTTATTAATTTATTATGATTATTGAATGTTACATGCAATATTTAAGTTCACACCCTTTTTAATGCTAAAAAAATAAAAATAAAAAGACACAATCAAAGTAAAATTTAGTTTATGCATTAAAAATTAAAATTTTAGAGCAAAACTTACAATAACTGCAGATTCATTTACAACTTTTACAGACCTGAAAAAACATGATTTTTGTAAGTGAATTTCAAACACTTATGACATTTTTCGATGCATTTTCTGTCCAGTTCTCTTGGACAAAAGTTGCAACGTCATCTCTTTTTTGGCATTCTGGGGAAGTGACCCCATGGGTCTTGTGTGCAAAAAATGCAATTCGGGAAAAATAAAACACAATAATAGCATTATTTCGAATAGAAAACTAGAAGAATAAAAGCCACAAAATGCCATTAAAAACAAAATTAACAAGATATATTAAACCGAAATTGCATTGGGTCACATATGACCCCAAGGAACCCACGAGGGTTAACCCAGCGGGCAAAGTTGGGTTATATGCTCTCTAAGCGTACGCCACAATACTCCCCTCCTAGTGATGGAGCGGGGAGCGCGAGAGAGCGATTATGATCGAATTAGATGGTGCGCCAAGGAGCCAGGCGTTCTGGCTAGAGTTGTACCTGTTGCTGCAGCTGGGAGAGTTGCTGCTGCAGGGCAAGGGGCGTATCCGCGGTCGGGCGCATGTGAGTCTGCGCCAGCGGTTCGGCGGACGAGTGAGCGATGGAGGAGAAGCGGATCCTGTGTTGCGTATGTTCATGGCGCCATCTGTTGTCCGAGTCACCAACTGTGGCGTACGTAATGGACCGTGTGTCCCCACCGGGAATAGAACCGGGGACCGCTCTGGTAGAAACCTAGTGCTTTAGCCGCTGGACTAAAAGGCCACGAAACCCGGCGGGCAAAGTTGAGATATATGCTCTTTAAGCGTACGCCATACCACTATCTAGGAGGAGGGACATATTTGCGTAGACTTGTTTTGAATTGGATACCGTTTTTGTCAAAAAAAAAAAAAAAAAAAGGTTCTGTAAAGAGGGTTGATTATAAATAAAGTCGATTCCGGAGGGAAGAGTCATTTGTGGAAACAAAGAAACCCAGCTAGTGGCATCTTATCGCCACCCGTAATTCCGAATAACATAATTTGGATGTGAGACGTCAAAATTCATATTGTTTTAAATTTTTGTATTTATTTCGAACCTTTAATGATACATGACTTCGATCATATGTCATTCTCGCAAACTAATAAAGGTGTCTGTTTCCTATATTCTAACACAAAATTTTAGTCAACTCAAAACATGAAAAGTTAATATTAAACTACAATAACCAACTTAAGTGCTTTTATGGATGAAAACAAAAAGCGCGAGTGATATTTTCTCAAGCTTCAATAAGTTATAATTTTCGTTTTCTAAGAAAGCACTGTGCAATAAAAAGGAAAAACGCATATTTTTAAAACAATATTTACTTTAAGTCCTCTAAAATCCGAAGCTTTGCAAATAACTCTAATTCGGTGATTAAAATATCTTCACATAGGGAGAAATCCTATAACTTCAAAGGTTAATTTGGCTAGTACCCAAGCTACTTCGAAACTTACTCTTTGGAACATTATTCTCCTACTACTGCAGGAAAAAAAAAAAAAAGAAAAAGAAAAAGATAAAGACTTTCTTATGTAAATAGGTGCTTTTAGGGTTAATGTGACAAAGTGGATTTCCTTCTTAATAGTTTTCCTTGAATGAAATTTAAGTGACGTGCCCTGTGATTTTGCTCTCTTTTTTTTGAAAACTGAAGGGTGTCTGAGTTCTCACAGGTCATTGAAAATTCTTTATTTTAGTGAAAAATTTTCGGTGAATAAATTACAATTCTGCAGCTCAATTGTATGGGTAAAGAAAAGAAAGGTAAATAAGTAAATAAAAAATCATTTTCAAGAAATTGCATTATTGCATTTACACTTCAAATCCTTCTAATAATTATATATTTTAATGAACGTTATACTATCCTAATTCGTCTTCTTTTAGATTATAAAATGTTTCAAATGATTTTTTAAATTATTCAGAACTAAATCTTGTGGAAAAATTACATTCTATTTCGCGGGGTACACAGGAGAATTAGAAAAGAGGTACAAGTTAAGATGTTCCGTCACTCTTTTCTAGGATTTTAAATAAAGATTGAACATTAAAATTCATTTTAATATATCGTCTCTACATTTCAAAATTTTCTTAATACTGTTTGATATTTTAACGCGCGACCTTCCTCGAATTTGGCCATGCGTCAGATCTCTTCTATTTTACTCCCATTATTTATTGAATCTAGGAAAATAAAATAATATTTGTGAAAAAACTAAAAGAGCACAATTTAACTACAGCTTTGTAAGTAGGCAGAAAAAAAAACGGTCAGCATTTTAGAATATCTGATGCTGTAATCTTAAAATATTTCTAATTATAATATTTTTCTTTATCGAGTAATGATATTAATGAGATATAACTAAATGAAGAAATAGTAGCAAGCCATACGAAGTTATGCCTCCAGATATACAATGCATTGCTGAAAAATTCTGTAAAAAATAATGTTAATTATCCAAGCTCATAATGCTCAAAACTCAACGTACATGCTCCAAAACAAGCAGATTATTTTTTTACCTACGTCTGGAATGCAGTAATAATGTTTTAAATTAAGAGTAAAGTAAAAGTTTTGTATCGGCACATTATTGAATAGTTAATATCGAAAAGGTATGGTCGCTTTAAAAGAAAAAACAAACTGAGTTATGAAAGATCGAAAAAAGTTACCGGTCTTTTAATGATTTGTAGTTTGTAGTGTTATGTGATTGAAATTATAGTGTAGTACTTAATGAAAACCTTTCTAGACTGATTGTTATGCCACAAAGAAATAAATTGAAACTTAGTTGTTCCCCTTTCAATAGAGACAAATGAGATCAAAAATATTGCTCATTGCGAATCCCTCTCTGAAATAAATAAATAAATAATAATAATGATAAAAGAAAACTGACATTTTATTTACTCGAGCCCTTTCAAACATATCTATATATTTTTTACTATTGTGTGCCGCTGAAACGGGCAGCAATCGTTGCGAGAATGTGTTGTCTTTACTGTTTGTTCCCTGACATCACCAGGAGAATAAAAAAACTGCATTTTTGCTACCTCTTTTGTGACGTGGTATTATTTAAATGCAGAGATGCGTACTTACTTATAATTTCTTGAAAAAAAAAAAAAAAAAAAAAAAAAAACAAGAACGTATATTACCTATTTTCCCGACATATTGCCATTGATTACATCAATCTGTACGCTGCAGGGAATATTAAGTCATCAGTTGAAAATTTGTTTTCTACTGATCCAAACATCATAGGCGCATCTTATCGAAGTAAAGAATAAATCCAGGCGCGCTTATCTTGCTTCGAGCGACGTCTTATTCTTTGTCAACTTTCAGAACGAAAAGTAATTCGGTAGAGAGAGCAAAAGAAAAAGAAAAAAAAAATCCATCTGAGAACATAAAAGGACATCGTTTATCATCGCTTTCGTAAAGTGCGGCCTACGCATTTATTTGTCCTTACAACTTAAAGGCTGATCCAAAAAACTTTGGAAAAAGAGGAGGGGGGGGGCAGGTGGAGAAACTTGATTGGCTCAGAGATAATGTCTTGCGAATTTGGTTTGTGTTATTTGTGTTCAAAAATACTTGCTTCGTTTCAGTGCATTTCGTATTTAACCATTTTCGTAGGTCAATCGCGAACAGAAGCTTTTGACGATTTCAGCCATGGCCAAATACAGGGGCGGATACAGGAATATTTTCTGGGTGGGGACCGAAAAAGTATAAAGCTCCCCCCCCCCCCAGACCCGCTATCTAATTTTTTTATAAAAGAAAGTCATCACAAGACTCCTTTTAATTACTTTTGAAGAGCCCCATCAAAGCCAACTAATTTAATCTAAAGTTAAGAAATGTTAAGAACTAATTTACTTCGAATGGGGGAGGGGTAAATGTATTTTATTTTAACAATCTAAGCCAATTTAATACCTAACCTCACATAATGTCACCAAAATGGTGTAATAATCCACTTTATAAGAAGCATCGTTATAATGATAAAAGCAAGAGGTTATAAAAGCAGACAAAAAAAGTCACAGTAGCAGAAGTCACCACGGTTTTACACTGCGTAGTTTTCAGGACCTGCAACTAAATTTAAAAGATTGAAAATGCAGATTGATGACAAAGATAAGGTCATATAAATATGATAATTAACATAATAAACGATTCAGAGATGACGAAATATGGATGCTACTTTTCTTTAACAGCACTTTCATTCGGCTTCTTGCACCAATTTCAACTCAAGCCGTCCAAAGTTTGCCTCATGCTGTAGGGGTGTATGCTTTTTCACAATGGTATGTGTTACGTAAACAACAAAATACTGTCTCTAGAGCAGGATTTAGACTTAACGGGGCCCTAAGCTACTTTAGGTATGGGAAAAAAATAAAGACTTTCTTTTGTTTTATTTATTCCCCCCCATCCTATATATATATATATATATATATACTAGCTGTGGGGCCCGGCGTTGCACGGGCTTTTAAGTAGTGATGAAAATTTAAATAAACTACTCGCCGTCAAGGCGGTATATAATGGTATATAACCGCCAAGGCAGCTCGCCTTTAAAGCAGCGAGGAAAGTTTCAGAAAACTACTCGCCGCCAAGGCGACTCGCCTTTAAAGTAGTAAGGAAACTTAAAACAAATTACTCGCCGCCAAGGCGGCTCGCATTTAAAGGAGGGAGGAAAGTTTTAGCGAAACCGGTTTCAAAAAATTACTCCCCGCTAAAGCGGCTCGCCAAAAAACTTTCCCGCATAAAAAAGTCAATCGCATTATTTGCACATGCTTCCTCAGGAATAAAAACAATGTCAAGTAGCACATATTTAACACTCTCCCTAATAAACAAATACAATTCCCTACCAAAAACAAATATTTCCAAACCGCTCTCTTCCTGTAACATTAATTGCAAAATTCCAAACAAAAAAGTTGTTTTAATATTTAGATCGCAGCCAAAAAAAATCCCTGCTAAAAACATGAATTACAACTTAATTTGAAACACATTTTCAAAATGGTACCAGAAAAAAAATATAAGCCATTAAGTATGCAGGAATTCAAGTGAAACACGGACGATCGCATTATTTGCCTTGTTGAAACGCCGTAAAATGAAATGCTTTTAAGAAACGAAATGAAGAAAAGGACACCAACAATGAATTTAAAAGATGTCGCCATAGCAACGCGATAAACTTTAATGGTTTGATCAGGAAAGAGGTTTTCGAACTCAAAGTTCAAACGCTTGTAACTTTTTTTCTAGTGGAGATAAAAGTTTGGTTCTTTCTACGGAAGAACTGTAACAGTTACATTCTTTAAAAGGTGCGACAAAACTTTATTTATTCATTTATTTACTTTTTATTTGTCTATTTCATCTGATGAGTGGGGTATATTTTGCTTTTAGAAATCAGCTTTAAGTGCTAAAAAGGTATGTTTGACAAAATTTTTAGTCTCAGATAATTAAGAGAACAATGATCAGATGCTAGAATGCCGATGACCATGTACGGGAAAGTAGGCTGGTTTAGTTCTTGACAGAACTTTTTGTTTACTATGGTATGTGTTACGTAAACAACAAAATACCGTCTCTAGAGCAGGATTTAGACTTAACGGGGCCCTAAGCTACTTTAGGTATGGGAAAGAATAAAGACTTTTTTTGTTGTATTTATTCCCCCCCTCACTATTCGTCTCTTTTTTATTGATACATGAACCCATGCTTTGTATCTTCCGTTTTTTTTTATAATAGCCCTGTTTTTTAGAGCCGGATTCAGATTTAACGTGGTTTTAAGCTTTTCCTAGTAGGGAACCCTCCAAATAAAAAAAGGACACCACCATCTCGTTTATTCATTCCATGGACTACAGTCTATGGCTTAAGATGGCCTTAAAGAAAGCCATCTTCATTTTTTCTTTTATTTACGATTCCCCCCCCCCCCATCCTATATATATATATATATATATATATATATATATATATATATATATATATATATATATATATACGAGTATATTTTTTTTTTTACTCTCCATCCTTTGAATTTTGTATTTTTCTTTTGATGCCCGTTTTGCCTTTTGTGTTTTCGATTAGTCTTGAAACGTCAAGGAGATCAAAATCGTCACATTGAAGAAATGGATGCCTGCTAATTTCGAAACAAGTGTGTGCAATTTTTGTCGCAACTTTATACACTTCATTTATACTCCCTTTTTTGTAGAACTGTACCATTTTTTCATTATAACTAAGTTTGCAATGAATGGAGATTAAAATATTTCCACATTAGCTTATCTCACATCTTAGTTGAGGATCTTTAGAAAAGGTATGAAGATGGCAATACTTCTTCCATAATTGAAAAAGCCGCTGTTTATACTTTGCTCAGAACAGAAAAATTTGGTACTATACCTCATAATTCACACTAAAATGTATTTGTCTTAAAATATCTAGCGTACCGTCTCGGAATAGTTTTTTTGCATATTATTAAAAAATAAGGGCAAGTAACGTTGAAAAGACATTATAATAACGTTCGGAAAGCACGTTATTTTATTTCAAGCTCTTTGGGAGGATTGTTTATTGCAATTTTCATATTTTATCACCACTCTCTTTCGAAAACAAATGAGAACCTCAATCGGTTCCGAACAAACTGTGTGCAATAATTTAAATGAATCCACTCTTGCAATAAATAACTCGCGCACATAGTTCTAGATTCTTTCTTCTCATTGAGCCATTTCAGAAATAGCCTAAAGTTTCGAGAGAGCCAAATGAAGCAATTAAAGATGATTTCGAAGCGTTTAGTCATTGAGTGAGTCGGGAGATTCAAAAGTGGGACACATAATGAGTCTGAGGGATCTTTCAATAGCTTATGTAATGGAATTGATGGTCTTGTGTGTGCATTTGTATTTGCATTTGAAGAACATCCAATTATCAAAGAACTAAAACTAGTTCCTCAATGATCTGACTCGAGTTTAGTTCGCGGTGAAATGTCGATGTGTCAGACTGTGAATGTTCTTTACATAATTCCTTTTCGTAATTTTGAGTGAAAGAGTTCTTGGCGATGTTTGGATTTGGGGATAAGTATAATTATTGCACGTAGAGAAACATCACATGCAGGTATATTATAAGTTTCTAATGAAAACTTCACAAACTTGTGTTTCAGTGCTCTAGAGAAATAATTATTCAGGAAGTTAAACAAGAAGAAGAAAAAAAAATGTTACGAAATGAGCTTTTGAACACACTTTAAACAATAGATGTTGTTTTTACAGTATAATACAGCTAATTTTACAGTAGTTTTACACTAATAAACTGAAAAATTGCTAATTTTACAGTAGTAGACTAAAAAATTGCTAGTTCACAGTAATAAGCTAAAATTGCTAGTTTCACAGTTTATTACGTACATTTTACAGTTTTAAAATGGAACCTTTGCTGCCAGAATTATACTGTTGTTTTTACAGTATAATACAGCTAAATTTTTGGCAATATTGCTAATTTTACAGTGATAAACTGAAATTGCTAGTTTTAGTGATAAACTGTAAAATAGCCAGTTTTACAGTATATTACTGTGCTTTTACAGTTTTAAGTTGGAAACTCTGCTGCCAGTATTATACTATAAAAACAACAGCCAATTTTTTGCAGTTTAGGTGTATAGCACTTTGTTGTGCGTTGCTGTTTAAGGTAGAAAGTGTTATTATGGGTTTGTATGATAACGTCATACCGCCGTTCAGGACGAATATTGACAAAGCTTAATTTTTGAGTAATTAAGTTTTAAGGCTTAATGGCATCACAAAGCCTAAAAACGTACGGTGGAAGAACGGTGTAGTTGCATTTCGACTTTTGGCAACTGGAAGGAACAATGGCGTAATCAATTAAAGCTTGAAAGGGAGTTCAACCGTTACCATCGAAACTCCAAGCCTTCTGTCTGAAACGGTTGCTAGGGACTACGTCATCACATTGGGGCCAGTTTCTTTCATTTTCCAGCTTGTTAGTATACGCAAGACCCATTCAAACTAGCTAGAAGAATCTTATTCCAGTTGGATTTTATTACCAAAACCTTCATTTGGATTATAAAAGGTAAGTTGCGCCTTTCTTTCATGCATCATATTCCTTTATAATCTTGAAATTAACTTATTTTTAAGTACTAACTGATATTACCGATAGCTTCCGATTAGTTGACTGAGCTTTAAGTTTACTTGATCTATATCAGACTTTCTGTGCGAAATTTAAATATTTATTCATGGGAAAATGCTGCTAATTGAATTTTCTTTTCCGGATTTGTAAAAGCT
>JAXGGA010013542.1:0-34882 GCA_038373865.1 Uloborus plumipes
CAGGATCAAACAGCTGATATATTTTGAGTTTCTTCTTTACATGAATAAGGACGCTAAAAATATTCCAAATCATTTTTTAGTGCTTGCACAAAAAGGGTTGCTGGGAACCCAGCTTTTAGATATTTTTTCCCATTAACGATAAGAATGTGAAAGAAACCACATTCATATGTTACGAATACCTTTTGTTTGTCCAGCTGCAAGTTTGAACTGGTTGGGAAATATCCATAACTTGAAGCCGTAAAGAATCTTTAACACAGATATAACACGAGGAACCACTCCTGGGACACGAAAACATGCACCAAGAGAAGGTGCTCTGCTCAAGAAAATCGCACTAAGCTCTAGTATCTTCCTTGGACACGTCTTTTACATGGGTCATCAGAAGTGAACTTTGCGCAACTTCCATTACTAGTTGCAAGCACGTTGCTCTGAATGTGCTACCAATTCCTCAACCTCATCGTACCTCACTTCAGGTTTAAAATTAGAATGTTTTATTCTGGACTATGATTGCTAAAACTGCTTAAAAAGCAGTATTGTAGATCCAATGGCAGTGGATGGTTCCACGTAATTGCGTGAACATCGCATCTGACATTGCACGCAATCAAATACCCCAATTCTACCTATTTCTTGGTTTATTGGTTAAAATACCGAGAGACCAAGAGTAGAATAGATTTCGGTTGTAATACCTCAGAAACAGGGGCGGATGGGGCCGGCGGGCAGCCGTGCATTTTCCCGGTGGGCCGCCTGTGTTTCGGCCGGTCGGCCGATCTAAATTTTACAACTTGTGGCGGTTTTTTTTTTTTTCTTCATTTCTTTTTTAGTCGGCCGGCAGGCCGGTCTAAATTTTAAAACTTGTAGCGTTCGTTTTTTTTTTTAGTCGGCCGGACGGCCGGTCTAATTTTACAACTTGTGGCTGTTTTTTTTTTCAGTCGGCCGGTTGGCCGGTTTAAATTTTAAAACTTGTGGCGTTATTTATTTATTTTTTTTTTTTTTAGTCGGCCGGACGGCAGATCTAAATTTTAAAACTTGTGGCCGCCGACTCCACTGATGGTGCGGCGAACATGCAAGGGAGTTACAATGGGTTTGTTTCACACATGAAAAAACAAGAACCTGAACACGTTCATGAATGGTGCCATAGCCACATTTTAAATTTAGTATTAACAGATGCCACGAAGTGCAATATAGAAGCAGCAACCTTCTTCTCGATATTAAATTTAGCAGCTGTTTTTTTCAAGGATTCTCACAAACGAATGGACGTGTGGAGTAATATTGTGAAAAGCAATAAAACACTTAAAGTAATAGGTGAAACACGCTGGTGGGCCAAAGAAAATACCCTAAAACGAATTTTTGGATTCTATGACGACCCAAGCGATTCTCTATATGTTGAACTTCTTCTGGCTTTAAATCAGATAGAAAATTGCCAACAAATTAACTGCGACAGTATAGAGCTACTACCAAAAATTTAAGAGATCAGTTTACCAAGTTTTCAACCATTCTTTTGTCGCAAATATATTTAAGAGTTTTTAAAATCACGGGCCCCATTTCACGATATTTACAAACAGAGGGACTAAACATATTAGTTTGCAATAGTATGATCAAAAACGCTTTCGAACAGTTGAAAGAAATTCAAAGAGATTTCGACAATATTATTCAAGCTTCCCAAAATTTTGTTGAAAATTGTTCAAATAAGCTAGAAAATGAAATGAAAATGACATCTACATTGAAAATGAATTGAGTAGTAAAAGAAGGCGGAAAATTAAGAAAACGAGTGGAGAAACAACAAGCGACGAAAAACCTTTAAATGATATTAGCGTTTTAAATTAAGTTTTAATGTGATTATGGATAGCGTAGTGAATTTGATAGAAACCAGGTTTTAAAAAATTAGAGTTCGGCCGAAGCTTGTCGTTTCTCTCAGCAGATACTTTTTCTTCAACTGAGAAACCTTTAGTTCCAAAAACATCTTTTGAGTACTTATCTAAAAAAATTGCAAAATTTAGTGAAGCTACAACTCCAGAACGACTAGAAGAAGAATACACTAACTTCGCTCAAAATTGGCCTAAACAGAAAAATTATTAAAAATCAATATGAAATATATCAGTCGCAAGAGCAAGAAAACAGTGATGATGAAAAAGAATCAGACCATGAAATTGATGAAAAGCTTGCTTCCATCTTCCTCTTGCAAAAACTCAAAATTGCTTTATTTGCTGTTTTAAAGTACTCATTAAGTACAACTTGTTCAAAGATTGTTATTCAGCTTTAACTACTGCATATCAATATTTGTTAACGCTACCTATTACTCAAGTGGCTTGCGAAAGAAGTTTCTCCAGTTTAAAGCTCATAAAACTAGCATACGTAATACTTTAGCTGATGAACGGCTAGAGTTATTTATGCTCATGAAAATAGAAAAAGATTCTTTACAAAATATTGATAATGAAGCAGTGATTGACAACATTGCTCTAAAAAGCGAAATTCTAAAAAAAGAGTTATTACATTGATGTTGTCATATTTCTAAGCTACAGTGCACTTTTTAAAACAATTTCTTCCTTCAAAAGCTTTTTCTCAAATTTAAGTCTTAGTTTTGTCGCCACTGTGTGAATCAGAAGTGTTATTTCTTAGTTTTACACATTCAATTATAGAACCCGTATTATCTTTAAAAGTATACCCATTTTGTATATATGTATAAGTAGTTTCTTCATTTTAATGCAAAATATTGCTTTCCAATGTCATTAAAATGTCATACTTTTTCATTTTTTCCCTGATGCAGCTTTTTGAATTAATCAAAGTGAACAATTTGCTGGTAGTTTTTTACTTATGTATAATTAACAGTTTTACATTTAAAGCTAAGGAAGTTCCCTCAAGGCTTGAATTAAAATGTTCGTCACTGTGAAAATTCCTGTTTTCACTTTAAAAAATTACTTACGTAACATTTTTTTTAAGTTGAAAAAAAGAAAAAGGAAATAATTTAGTTTGTATATATTATTTGCATGTGTGCTTCATATTCATTAAAGTAATAATTGTAAATAAATATTATAAAATACGTATGTTACCGTCATATGTAGTCAGTTTCTGAAAAGTATGGATATTTTGAGGTTCGTCATTGCTAAATTTTCACAGAATTAGATTTGTTTTTAGTACGCTACGCACAATAGTTGTTAAATATTGTAAAGCTAGTTCAATATTAAGTTTTTTTCATTTTTATACACATGCTACTTAATTAATTATACTTACAATACAGTTTGTCATCATGTTGTTAGTTTCTGAAAAGTTTGTAAGTAACTTTTCCGATCGGAATGAAAAGTTTGAGAATAGATATAAGTTTAGAAATCGATCAATGTTAAATTTCAAAATTTCCCTCTTTTTCACGGAATTCTATTTTTTCTTTTTTTCTTTAGAAAACAGTACGCGCTTGAAGGTGTATTAAATATTGCACCTTTTTTTCAATGCTGAACGTTTCTATGTTTTACAAATGTGCATACATTGCTGAACTGCTTATTTAATTCACGTAAAACTATAACATTTGTACATCCTAAAATGTGTTGTCACTATATTTAATTGTTGTATATGAATAAACTCGAACTAGATATAAAAAAGAAGTGAGTAAGTCAATTGAGACGCAGTTTAAACTTTCGGTCTTCACTTTCGTTTTACTAAGCAGCCTTTTTAGCTGACGAATGAATAATCCGTTTCAAAGTTCATCTTTTTTACTTTATGAATTTCCTTTAACTACTTCGTTATAAAAATTAAATCAGAAACTGTACGTTTTAAAACATGTGATCGTCATGTTATTAGTTTCTAAAAATTATGCTAATAACGGATTTACTTTTAGTAGCGGAGGGGGGGGGGGATACATTTCTTCATAAATGTAAATTTAAAGATCGATCTGTGTTAAATTTCTAACTCTCCCCATTTTCACATAATTATATGTTGCCCCAGTTAAGGTCTCAAATATATACGAAACACCATAGCTTTATTTCAATCCTGTGTATATATATATTCAGTTGAGTATAAGAAATTTCAAATTCAATGTCTTCCTTCAAGCTTTTGAAATTTACGTTAAAAATGGATTTACTTTCTATGCATCAAAAGATTTTGTATAAATGATTATGAAGAGCTAGATCAGTGTTCAAGTTCCATTAGTTGATCTTAGTCGCAATTTTTCTTACGAGAAGTACGCGATCGAATGCGTAGTAATAGTGTACCATTATTTCAATGTTCAATTACTTATTTATATTTATGTATAATCGGAGTAGCTGTAAGTATTAAAAATTTGTAGTAGTAAATTTTTTGAATTTGTATACGCATAGTGGTTTTATATTAAATAGAAAAAAAAGTTTGGTTTGTGAGTAAATTTGCACGCTTATCATTGAAAGTTTTAAATGTAAGAGAAAGCATAATTTTGAATTAAAATTTACGAACATTTTATATATATATATATCAGGGACTGGTCTGTGATAAATGCCCGGGCCGGTGCGGGGTGCTCCATCCGCGACTGCTCAGAAAACACAATGTCTAAAATATACGGCGGAAAGCACAATATAAAAGTTGCTTCCCTAGTTTTTTTTCCCCAAGTTCAAACATGCTCCAACTTTAGTACCGGCAATGCATGTCGTATTGAAACACATACCACGCACGAGCTCAGTAAGTTCCCATTTATCTAACTGGTTATTGTATAGCAGCATTTTCTGTAGCAATTCCAATGCCTGACTAACTTACTAGAACCCAGAAGTAAATCATCAATGCTTGTGGTCCTGATTTTAATACTGGTATGAAACCCGCCGATCATCCTTCCTTTTCCCAATATATTTTGCATAAGTGTTTCGTTCAAGTAAACTAGCAAAGGAAGTCCTAGATTTAAACGACTTTTGTAAGTTAACGGCCAATTCAGAGCCAATAGTTTGCATTTACCGTTTTATGGACGTTGTCAAATCCTCCCCATTTTGACCCATACTTTGTACTGTAGCAGGTACTTGTAAGGTGGCTTTCTGTCACTTATACTGGGCCCTGTCTAGAGTGGATGCTAGGTGTTTTAGCCAAATAAACTCATACACCTCAAACAACCGAAAAGAAAACAGAAACCACAGCCCGAGCTTCCCGCTGCATTTTCTACCCAAACTCAGGTAAGAGATAATGCAGCTTTGGAGCGGGGGAGGGGGGGGGGGTAATCGTTACAACTCACTTTGAGCTATTATTTTATTGACTAATTACTTATTAGAGTAAACTCACGTTTTAAGTTATTCCATTTTATATGAAGAATAATATTTTTTCGGGTAATGAAGCTATATACTCCAACTCTCGAAATTGCTAATTTTCAACAGAATTCGATCGCGTTGAGCGACCTCTAAATATTATTCAATTGAGCTAAAATTTTACATACATAACATTCATGAGTAGTGTAAAAAAACTGCGGGGTAAGACCAGAGAAAATCAAAAAAAAATTTTTTTGAATCACCCTACTGTACGTGTACATCCATAATCTCAAAAAAAATTTTGCACTGAAAAAGGCGTTCCTTGTAACGCCGAAATACGTGTCTGCAGTATCCCTGCTTATTTGTGCCTACTAAACGTTGTAATTTTCTCTACATAGAATTATAAGATTTCACTTCAGAGAGGCCCAAACAAGGCCTTGTCCCCTCCCCCCCGACTTGTTTCACTTTTATAGTTTTTTGCCTTCGACCAATCTCTTTTTTTAATCCTCGGGTTTTTGTATTTGGTTTTCCGCTTTCAGGAATTGAACGAAAAATCTGTAAATTAAGTACTTTGATGTTTAAAACATGTAAGCGACCACCCTATTTTTTTTTTTTTTTTAATCTGTTTTGAGACATTTAGATAGTCCCAATATTGTTCTTTCTAAATCTGGAAAAAAATTCAAATCGATGAATTATTTAGAAAACTAGAAGGCATTTATTGAACGCAAATGCACTACTTTCAATGAAATTTATTTTTTCTTTATTAGTTTTCTCACAACAACGTTTTCGAAATTTTCATTTACGCAAACAATTGTGAGGGAAAAAATTACTTAATACATTTGAAATTTGGCAAAAATGGTTATTGGTTATATTACTGTGATATAAAGCTCTAAAAGCTAGTACATTCAATATGTACTATGTACATGCAATATGCGGGTTTTTAACAATGATATACTAAAGTTATGTGACGAAAATCACGTTTTTAGGGGGAGAGGGATATGAAACATTTAACTGTAAATCGTGTTTTTAGTTAATTGTTTCCAATTTTGGAGGTTCATGTCTTTCTGCGGTATCTAACGAAGAGATAGACACTTTTTTTTTTAATGTGAAGAAGTAAACGCTCTGAAAGTTTTAAGGAAACGTTTTGTTTTTGTATTAAAAAAAGACTTTTGACTAAAAAAAAGACCTTTACAAAATGTTTTTGAAGGAATGAATAATCAAATTTTGTTTTTTATATCGTATCAAGTATTTAATTCAGGTTTTAGAAAGGTGTAATGAATATTGAAGAAAAAATACCTCAAGACACATTCTATGATGCATAATGCATGATTTAAAATATGAAAAAAGAAGTTTCAACTTTCACTCCATCTAAGAATAGACATACTAACCGCCAATGTTGTCGAGAAAATCGCTAGATAAGTACTAACATTTAGAAACAAACTTCCTATCTTGAAAAACTAGAAATTCTCGAATTTTAAATTTTCAGGAAAAGTAGTATTCTGAAATTTTTGGAACAAAAAAAAAAAAAAAAAAAAAAAAATCACAATGCAATTCAGCTTCTGATGAGCAGCTTCAATCTGACGCCATACAGCAAGATTTAATTTGATTTGAGATTGCTAAATTTTTCAAAGACAGAGATGCAATATTTTAATTTATTGATTTGATTTACATACTTTAATTCATATACATTTAGTTCGTATATGTTTAATACATAGTATTGCAGGTCGTTTTACATGAGTTTGTTCGTTTGCAAGTGGTAAATAAGCTTACGCAATTAAAGTACGTTGTGAGCAATCTAAAGCTATCTCTTAGCATCTGCTTCAAGTTCACCACATTTTAAATCAATTTCTAAATACAGAATATAACACAACCTTTCAAACCGAAATATAAAGATATTTTTCCAATGTTGTGCCAGTCTCATTGAAAAAAAAAAAGTCTGGATTACTCGTAGCACGTGGCCTCTGTTGCCACGTGCTACCTGCAATCCAGACTAAAATAAAAGCAAGTACGGGGGAGGGGAGGGGTCTCAGAAAAACCTTGGGGGGGGGGGGGGAGTTGAAATTGTTCGCTGTTTTGAAAATGCGGTTCATTGGTCGTTGCAAGCAATCCGAAGCAATCTCTAAGCATCCGCTTTCCGTTTATTACATTGTTAATCAATTTCTGAATAAGAATCAGCGCACAGCCTTTCAAAGTGAAATACGAAGGCATTTTCTCCAAATGTTCAGTCCTCATCAAAAAAAAAAAAAAAAACCTCGATTTCACGTAGCACGTGGTCTCTTTAAAAGAAAATACGTTTGCTTAATTTCAGTTCTTTTTTTTTTCTCTCTCTGTTTCTTTTTAAACAAATCTATTGTGATGACAGCAATAGAAAATCTGTTCTGCCTGAAGTTTATTTAAAATTTTAATACTTTAATGCTAATATTCAATTAACATTGAAAATTTAAAGCACTGTTTTATAGATTCGTGAATTTTAGCACCATATTTTAAGGGGAAACAAAATAAAACAATTTTAATTTTGTTGTTGGTTGAAAACATAAATTCAACAATGTTAAAATATTATGCAACCAATTTATTAATAATTCCATTTGTATTAAACTTCTCCCGATTTTGGAAATATATCTGAAAACTGACGTCTAATACTGAAAATGAAATCTAAAATCTTTAATCTGGAAGTTATAATTATAATTTATTTTATCAAAAAACAGAAACTACCCTACAGGGTTCTGCATTTACCCAAAAGTTCAGCTCTCTTCTTCTTCTTCTTTATTCTGAATGTTTTACAAGGTTGTAATATTCAATTAATTTATTATAAATATTTATTACTAGATTTTTTTCCTGAATTATCAAAACAAAAAAATATTAGTGACAGGACTCGATCATGACAACTTCAGACATAAGCTAACAATCCCAAGTAATCTAGCCGTTGGGAACACTGTAATTGATAAAAATGACCGAGCTCGATATCCGATAAGGGATGAAGAAAATGGCACTTTTTCCACAACAAGAAATCAAAGAAAAAAAAAATTAAGCAATCTTGTAAGATACAATTAATTGCTTAGTAGCATAAATGGAACTAAATGTATAAAAATGCAGCTAAAGCAAAAAAAAAAAAAAAAAGTGAACAGCGAAATAAATCAAAATAGGGATAAATCAGAATAATGAAAATTGTAGCAAAAATTATCCCAAATAAATATGTTTGCTCAATCTGAAGAATTATTCCTTTGGAATAAATATCATATTACATGACAAAAGGTGAAAATATTAAAATAAGTAGGTTGTGAGAAAACAAAAAGATGTTCCGAAGCTACTTTAGAACAAGCATTAGTATTCTTAAGTTTGCTATGTGATTTTAGAAAAAAGTTGATATCAGTATCTCAGTATGTGATACGAATTATGTACTTAGATTATCAACACAAACTACGCTAATGAAAGTACAATTTTAGACTATAGTAAATAAACGTACTCGGCTTTATTATGGATCAGTAAAACTTTTTTTTTGTTTTATATTTAGTGTTTAATTAAAAAATATTATGACTGACAAGTTAAAAAAAAAATAGAAATTGAAATGATTGGTTAGTGAATTTATCAGTTATGTATGAGTAAAATATACATTTTACTTTTCAGTTAAAATCCATATTTTATTATCAAAATTTCTGTTTTTTATTACATTACCTGGCACTAAGATGAAAGGATTGCGAGTTTTTTTTTTTTTTTCTTTTTCTTTTCTGTCTCTCTCTCTCTCTCTCACACACAATGAGCCCGATTTTACGGAAATAGTTTTTTCCAAGGCAAAAAATATTTTCCAGAGTCCCGTTAGTGGTTGCATAGAATTTTAAAACTCTTTTTGAAAAAAATGTAAGAAAATACTTAGCAAATTTCTATGTTTCCACACTTCTCCAAATTATTATTTGACACAAAATAATAATTTGCATAATTAATAAAATAATAAGCAGAAACTTATAAGATGCATTTTATTTTTTTTTTTGGTTTCCTTTTTTTTTTAAACTACAGCGTATACAAACATGTACCAACAATGAGAAAGGTATTAGCGGGCACGAGCGTGAGCGTCACGGCCTATGGGGATTCGGGGACGTGTCCCCCCCCACCCAGTATTTTTTCACAAGTTTCACTTCAAAATTTAAAAATTCAGAAATAAGAAGACACACGTTACAATAAATCAAAAACCAACTGATACATTGATTTCTGAAGAAAGAAAGTTCTTCGTATGAATACATTTTAAAGAATAAAATAAGGTAAGCTATTTAATTTTATGTCACTTTCCATCTGCGGCAAGATAAGTGGGGATCGAAGATCACGTCCCCCGGCAAGAGGTTCAAACCCCCAATATTTTTTCACAAGTTTCACTTAAAAATTCAGAAATAAGAGAACACCACGTTACAATAAATCAATAATCAAGTAATACATTGATTTCAGAAAAAAGAAAGTTCTTATGTAGACAATAACCGAACAAAGTAAAGTTAGCTATTTAATTTTGGCGCAAATCCCCTCCCTTGAAAAATTTTCTTCTCAGCTCTCTAATTTTACATATTTTTTATTTTTTTCAATTTTTATTAATATTTTAGCTGTTTGAAATTTGTATGATCAATCAAACCTTTATTTCATACTGTATTTCAAATTTCATTCTTTTTTTCTATGTTTGCAAAAAGTTATGAAACCCAAACTTTAGAATCTCTACTGAACTCTGAATTTTTTAACTTTTAAGTTTAAGTGGTATTCTGATATATATTCTGAAACGTCTTTCTTTAAGAAAATGGTCGCTTTTAGTTACTTAGAAATGATCCATTTTTCATTACAAGAGAAGACATCAAGAAAGCGTTTTGTTACCAAGCCGTTCTTTCTTTCCGTGATAGCGCAGTTGACCTTCGACTGTCAAAAGAAGAAGGATGGGTAATCCATCGCGGTCTTTATTCGCGGATAGGTAATGTAGTACAGACGACACTTTTATTACTAGTCTCTTTCCTTTGGCAAAAAGCGGCTCATTTTCGTATTGGGACAAATTGCTAACGAGCTTTCAAGCTGTTTTTCGTTTTTTGACTGGAATAGGAGTCATATGGTGCTGCTTTCTATAGTAATCAACAAAATACAGCAGGACCCTCGACCTTGGTGTTTTGTTTGGGCCCTTGTCTGATGCCGCGTCTTGAGCTGCGGCAAAACGGAAAAATTACGCTGAAGAAAAGGAAGGAAGAGCTTTACTTGATGATGGATCCTTGCTGTGAGGATCTTACAAGCAATTGAACCACATGTTTTTTGTTCATCAGCAGGACTGAAAATAGCCCCGATTCTGGCATTGATTTTTATTGCCCCCTGTCTGTGTCGGAAGATTCCCCAGACAGTTTTATTGAACTTATTGCTTAGAGCCCTTCCGCATCCATGACCTTGCTGGAAATCAATGCTTTTTTACTACCATTTAAGGTGGACAAGGGCGGACAAAGGATAAAGGTTGAGGAGCTCTGGGGGTAATTGTCCGGATGATAATTAGGCTCCGGCGCCCTGTTCAGCGTGCATAGAAAATGTTTCATTTTAGCTCTTTTAACACGACGAGGAGATGAGGGTATTAGCTTTACTAAAATTTTCCGCAAATGAGCTTCAGGGCTGCCGAAGGTTATCTAGTTAACCAACAACAATTGCTAACCCCACCCGTTCTCATCCCATTTCAACGGTGGTACTTCATACTTCGGTGACGTGATCGTAAAAATATCACAGAGAAAGAGCTACGGATGGAATCGACACATGGGTTTTATTAGAATTAGGGGATTAGGGGATTTGTTAGTTCGATCTTGGACAGACCTGAAACTTGGCACAAAAATTCGAATGCATCGCCGTGTAATGCATCTCGAAGGCCAAATTTTAAATTTCGAATTAGTTATTTTCAAATTAATTAATTAGTCTCATTTTTGGTGTATCCGCCATAATTGTGGGGGGAAAACCTTTCCCCACCCCAAAACATCACATATCGTTGGAAAGGGTTTTTTTTCTGAAAAAGAAAAGTTTTAGCACGTTTCTCTCCGTTAATTAGAACAGGAGATATTAATTAATCAAATTTCGTCAATTTTCAAGGCTTAACTACTATGTACGCAATACTGAAGCACTAGGTCCATTTTCCTGATCAGCTGTTCTTTTGTCCCTGAAGTTACTTTGTGGTTTAAATTTGCGTATAGATTTAAGTCTTGAAAATTTATTCAATTTGAATGATTAATGTATCCTGTTTCTTTCTTAACTTTCTGTCTTTTTTATTTATTTGGCGAATTAATTTAAACTTTAACATGACTTTCAGTGGAATTTAAAAGATAGAGCACATTTGAACTAAAGATATAATAATTTTACTTCAGGGGGGGGGGGAGGGTGGAGTGAATTTAAATTTATTCAGTTGACTTCCTCAAAATTTGGTATTACCGAAAATATCAGAATGGAACTATTATTGTTAAAAAATTAGTGATGGCTATTCAGTTACTCTTCGTATTAGGCGTCGTAAAGTTTGGCGACAAACGGGAAATTTACCAAACCTCCCAGCCAGTGAAACACTACTTTCTCCAAATCATAGAAAAAGAAAAAAGGTCTGTGAAGGAACAGTAGTTGTTTGCAGTCTAAAGAGTATTTTATTGCATGTTTAAAACATGTATTTAATGCCGCCTTCACTAAATAAAAAAACAATAATAGTTCCATTCTGAAATTTTCGGTAACTTTTCGTATTTGGCGTCGTAAAGTTTGGCAACAATCAGGAAATTTACCAAACCTCCCAGCCAGTGACCCAAGTTGCGCACTTCGTTTTTTAAAGGTTGTAAAATGGTTATTAACGTTGTGATAACGGATTAAAAACGTTTATAAAATGTGCAAACGTTATTTGTGCTACCTGCGGAAATCTTGCTTATTAAATATTTTAAATTTTTATCTTTCGTGGGCTGATATCTTTTGTCTGTCTCATCTTATTTTTCATGTTGCTTGAATTTGTAAAATTAGACAATAGGTATGTTAACTCCAAATCATTTAAAAAGATCAAAAGTGAAATGTTAATGATAAGATATCTATGTGTTATAGTCAGGCTTGGAGTCAATTACGAGAAAACGTAATCGATTACGATTATGATTACGAGCGTGAAAAATTTGAGATTACAATTACGATTACGATTACAGCTCTCTACCAAATCGCTATTACGATTACAGCAATGATTAGATTACGTAAAAAAATGTAATCGATTACGATTATTATCTGCCGATTACGATTTCGATTACACGATTACAAATTTGTGAGAAATATACATATACAGAGGAGGATCCAGAAGTTTTGAAAGGGGGAAGTGTCAAGTTTTGGTTCGCCAATTTTATACTTTATCAGTTAAGTGGAAGGAAAACGAAACATGTAAAATTTAAATCTTCTAAAAAATATACAATATTGTACAGCGAGTAATATTTTTATAAAATTTTGTAATATTTTAAAATATTTTTATATATTACCATCTATTTATTCTGGTAAAAAATTATTATCAGGAAAAATAAATTTGCAATTTATAAATTGTCTTAATGTAATCAGTATTAGAATAATAAAATTCGCAAATATAATATTCTTATAAAATTTAACCTTTTTCATACCTAATGCATGGATAAAATTTTTGTTTCAATGATCGCAAGATTGCAAAGGGTTGTCCAAATCATAAAATGTGTTTCTCATTGCAGGGGGTATTAAATATATATAATGTATATAACATATACAGGGTGTCCACTCCAATCGTGGACCAATAGCTAATTTCTAAACCGTTAGAGATACGCATATAGTTTATTTAGGAAAAAATCTCCAAATTACGAAAGGAATTTTGGGTCTATTCAATGTTTTTCAAAAAATCAAATTTTGAAAGAGTTACGAAATTTAAATTTTTATACAGCCCCCCAGTCCTATCAATCATATTTAGTAAAACATTCTTGACACTGTAACGTTTAAAACTAAAAAAAAATCACTCCTCTACCTCAAAAATTGACCGAGTTATGACGTTTTGAAAAATCAAGATTTTGCATTATTTCATGACATCACCGAGAGATCGCTAAAGGGACCGTATGCGAAATCCTTCAAAATCTTGATTTTTCAAAACGTCATAACTCGGTCAATTTTTGTGGTAGAAGAGTGATTTTTTTTTAGTTTTAAACGTTACAGTGTCAAGAATGTTTTACTAAATATGATTGATAGGACTGGGGGGCTGTATAAAAATTTAAATTTCGTAACTCTTTCAAAATTTGATTTTTTGAAAAACATTGAATAGACCCAAAATTCCTTTCGTAATTTGGAGATTTTTTCCTAAATAAACTCTATGCTTATCTCTAACGGTTTAGAAATTAGCTATTGGTCCACGATTGGAGTGGACACCCTGTATAATGCTCATTTGCGACAACAGTGTCATAGCTACGAATCATGATTTTTGATCCACCAATATTATAAGATGATTGCAACTAATGTATAATCTTAACTTGATGATTTGTTTATTTATTTTGCATGTGTGTATGACCATTTTATAATAATATTTTATGTCACATTTTTTAAAGTATACTGAAGTGTAATTGCCACTAAAACTATGAAATTAAAATAACGAACATAAATATAAAAAATATTGAAATTATTCAAAGCACAAAAAGATAAGTAATACTTAAAAATAAATCATAAGCGTTTAATCTTACTCATAAGCAATGTTTTAAAAATCTGTAGATACACAATTTTTTCATCTTTAACATACTTAATGATTAAAAATAATATCAGCATTGAAGTGTAAAGCATAAACTTAAGATTAAATTATGTGTGAAAATATTTAAAAAAAAGTCACCAGAGTGCTGTATTGCATATACATATATTAAATGATAACTAAAGCACAGTTGCAAATTCCCTCTTCTTTTGCAAAATTTCCTCCTCTTTCGCTAATGAAAGAAAAAGGGAAAAAATAAAAAAACATGCAACTGTTTAGAGCAGTGGTTCCCAACCTGGAGCAATCGCCCCCAAAGGGGCGGTAAGGGGGCAATGGGTATTTAGAGGAGAAAACGGTAGTAATAAAAAGGTTGCGGAAACCGAAATTGTAAACATGTACGAAACCGGTAGCTCAAAGTTCAAACAATTAATCACAAGTTAAGAAAGAAACAAGTTCAAGAGGTTCCTCCTTGCACCTCGGATGAACCTTAGGTATTTTGACATTCATTGTCCATTTTATGAATTTTCAGATTTTCATCTTATTTTCCTTCAAATTTTTGGTTTCAATGATTTTAATTCTCCCAGATTCCAAGGTAGAAAAGAAAATAAGTTCTTGAAAAATGTACTTCTGTTTTTTGAAAAGTACGTCAATGATCTTTGTTTAATGTTACCTTGCAAATGCTACATTAGTTCGCTTTGTGAAAGAAAAAAAACTAAGGTATTTTATTCATTAATTAAAATTTTTAGTTTAAAATTCATTGGTTATAAATGCTTTATTGCGTACATTTTACTTCGAATTAAAATTACATATTTATATTTTTAATAATATCGCGATGTTCACTTGCGCCAACTTATGGTTTTTTCGAGGAAGAAAAGGGGGGAGGGGCGCTATAGGTGACAATCAGCATCTTGAAGGGGGCGATGAGCTCAAAAAGGTTGGGAAACACTGGTTTAGAGGACCTTGGGTATAGAGCCCTGTTAAGCCGAAAAGTATGTGTTAGTAATTTGATACTACTGTTCTCGTCGGGGGTAGAACAGCTTCGTTTGTACCTATCATTGGATTGACAGCTGATGAAAGGGAAAATTGATGACCCATTCTAAAAATCAGGAGGGACGGTCTGGTCATATGCGCCTGAGGTTGCAAAGCACTTGCGTCAGGGCTCGCTTTATGACTCTCTTAACGAGCATGAAACAGCTTGCTGTCTTTCTGAAGCTTGCATTGAACCGGGACCCCCAAGACAAAGAACACGCTTCTTCCCTGGAGTGCTTTTTCCCGGGGGCCCAGATAGAATCCTTATCTTTTTCCCATAACATTGTAGAAACGCAACTTAGAAGCTTTCACTTTCAGCAAGTCTGGATTACACGATTACAAGACCAAATTACGATTATTTAAAGTTAGATTACAATTACGATTACGCTAGAAATACTTGATTAAAATTACGATTACACGATTACGAGAGTCTCATTTCGAAATTATGATTATGGTTACGATTACAAAAAATTGTAATCGGTGAGGGGGGGGGGAGAGGGGAACATACTCAGAAAACATAATAAGAAAATAAAAAACAAAATACCTTTGTAAATCTTTGCACACAAATCGTTTCTAAAACCCGGGGGGGGGGGGATAGACGCCAAAATACCAAATTACAGATCTTTTTCGTACCTCACGATGAATTTTTTGAAGCCAAAATGAGATCAATGCCCCCCCCCCCCCAATAATAAGACCTCGGTGACGCCTATGTATAGCGGGTACCACAACGACGGTGTGCTCTGACTACAGGTACGTCATTTCAAGTTTTTCCATGGGGGGGGGGAGGGTAAAAGCACAATACAATTTCACCGGAAAACAACAAAAACCACGCCCACTTATATGTAAATACATTGATTTCTCAAAGTCTGCCCCCCCCCCCAAATGACGGGCCTGTCTGACTAAGAATGATTTTTAAAAAATGATTAGAACGTATTTTTCTACCGTTTTACGAAATTTTCTGGCCCCCTGAAGTAGCGTAGAGTTAGTACACGCGTCTTCCCTCAACATTCCATTGGCGTTTCTAGTTCAGTAATATATGCAGTGTTCGCGCTGAACTGTCAGTTACCTGGGTCCATGGACCCATTTAATGAAAGAAAAAAATGGGTCCTCTGATGAAAAAGTAGAGTCACGAAACTTTTCAGTAAAATAACATAATTATTAAAATACACAATGTCATAAATGCTATGCATATTTGTATATCTGGACAAAAAATTCCTCATTTCGTAAACATTTTCAAAAGGAAAACAGGAGAACTTGATGATTCCATAAAAAGTCCAAATGAAACTCTTTCCTTTAGTTTTTGTGATCAACATTTTTAACAATACATTTTTGATAGAAAATAATTATGCGCATAAAAAAGGTGTCAACTTAGTTAGAACTACATCAACAAAAGTTGCTAGGCAGAAGATGATCAGCCAATAATAGCAAGTAATAGCAATGGCAAATTGACTCTTATAACTTATTGAACATGACACTTATTGATCAACGCTCAAGGAAGATTCCAAAATTTTCCCGCTGTACACTACGCGCCATATGCGCGCAAACCCGTTGGTACATAAGGGGTCATCTCCACGCTACATTTACAATAAAACACATTTCAACAAAAAAAAGGCAACCTAATGTTTAAATTACCTTTACATCTCATGAGTGGCGGAAAGGGGATCTATACAGAGACATTTTGTATTAAAAAACATGTAATATGGTGGTAATTACCATGTAAAGCTTGAATATTTAACAAAATAAGTTGAAGACAATAGATAAATCCAAAATCTGGACCTTTTGTCCACCCCGCTGAGAAATCTGGACCTTATGCCATCGCTGTCCAAAAATATGGACCTTCTGTTCGTGGATCTTTTGGCTGTTGGACCTTATGCCCCTTGGACCTTATGGCCCTTGAACCTTCTGTCTGGCGTCTGGCGGACCCTATGTCTCGCGGACCTTCTAACCCGCGGACCATTTTAACGTGGATCTTCTGTTCGTGGACCTTTTGGTTTTTAACCGACTTCAACAAAGGAGGAGGTTATACAATTCGTCGGAGAAATTTTTTTTTTCGGTATGTTTCAAGATTACTCGAAGACGCCTGGACCGATTTCAAAAATTCTTTTTTTGTTAGAAAGGTCTTTCTTTCCGATTGGTCCCATCCTCTCGTGGTCCGGGTTCGATAACGGGAACCTGCAGAAATCTTTCGAAAAAGAAATTGGGATCACAGTAATCGTAATAATGACCATTTTGTACGCCAGGCTTCTCTGGATTGCATAATGAAATTCATTTCTATGGTCTTTTTGAAAATTTTAAACCGAGTGTCTTTCTATGTCCTGCTTTTTTCTCCTTAACTCCAACGAACTTAAAGTCGTACCAGGTACTAATTGATTCGTAATATTTCAGGTTTTATTAGTCTTAATTTACATAAGTTTTGATAAAGGAATTCTGAAGAAAGTGACGAAAATCTCCAAATTTTTGCTCAAATTTAAAGCGATTTGTCCTAAATGATTAAATATGAAATACATTGTTACAAAACGTGATTGATATGAAACAGTAATTATAATGATAATGAAAATTTTGAATAAAGGCTTAACTGAAGCAAACATGAAACTCATTAGCGTTCCACGTACGTAATACGTCGTAAAATTTTATGAACCGCCAGCATCTAGTGTTGTTTTGAAATATAAATTAGTTGAAAAGCCGTTAATATTTAGCCTTTGATTAAACTAGTACACAAATAAATACCAGAGAATAACAAGGATTATTTTTTAGTGTCAATCGTTTAAAATTTTAGACGGGTTGATACTTCCTTTCTTTTTTTTCCTTACATAGTTTATTTTATGAAGCATTTGCTTAAGCAAATTAGGTGAAGTTTTGTAATGGAAACATTACCTTATTTCATATGTACATTTACACTAAAAAGAATAAAATAAAATATTTTTGAAAAAAAAAAATTGAACCGACTTCGGAACTTCACTCAGCAAATGCTCTAAAAAGTAAAAAATAATTTTATTCTTTGAACACCATCGATACTACATTTAAACATAAGTTTTGAAGTCGGCGCAAAAACTATAGGTAAAATGATGTTTACTATATTTTGCCAACATTTTCAGAGAAATCATTGAAAATTGAGAGCTGAATATTTGTACCATTACATAAATATGTATTTTTCAATGAATGCGAATGCGAATAAAGAACCTGGATTCATTTAAATTTATATTTATAGTTCCGAATGATTCTATTTAGCTGTTTTGCGCCGACTTCAAAACTTATGTTTAAATGTAGTATCGATGGTGTTCAAAGAATAAAATTATTTTTTACTTTTTAGAGCATTTACTGAGTGAAGTTCCGAAGTCGGTTCAATTTTTTTTTTCAAAAATATTTTACGGACCTTCTAGCCGGATCCCACCTTTCCCAGAGCCTCATAATAGAAACAGGAAATCCCCCAAATTACTCTATTTTACTGAAGTACATAAGCATTTACCTTCAGCAGTTAAAAAAAGTGACCGTCATATGTATTTACTTAAAAAGTTTCATATGTGAAGCAGTTTCTGGAAAGATGGTACTTCACATATATAAGTTTACAGGTCCTTGGGGCTCTTTAAGAAAACCTGTCATAAGAAAGGATTTATGAGTTTCATGTCCCTAATCGTGAGAAAGTAAGATAAGAGAGGACCACCTGTGTGACAAAAAGGGTCCCGCTTCGAAATTATTTCCCGTTTTCTTGATGAAGTTCCGGGGGAAAAAGTGCGAAGTTGGAAACAGCTTTTTCTGGTTTTTAGCATTTTTGTTGGTAATTTGTTGGTAGCTCTAAAATGAGTGTAATAAAAAAATGGAAATAGGCTCTTGGGAACTTGATGAACTCTAAAGAAATCTTTCTCATCAAGCAAGTCAAATCTTTCCGACAAAATTAGTCAATGTTTAAACATTGCACATTGAAATCTGAAAGTAATAAATGTTCTTGATTATGTGTTCTTCATTGCATGATGCATTCCCCCCCCCCCCTCTTTTTTCGTTTGGTTTTTCTTCACACTAATTTCAATTTTTAAATAAAAATAGCTATGTTTTTGAATTATTTGTGTTTTTCTACTTTAGTTCTTATGTGATCTTTTCTCTGTACAGTTTTTACTTCTAATAGGTAAATTTCAAAGCAGACACAATAACAAAAATTAAAAGATAGAGAACAATCAGGGCCGCGCCGTGCCAATGTGCAAAACCGTGCGGCGCATGAGGGCGCCAGAGCTTAAAAGGCGCCGAGCTCTACCGACCAAAAAAGCTCCGAACAAAAAAAAAAAAAAAATTCAAAATTGAAGTTGAAAATATTTTTGAACTTTTCAAAAAACGAACTCGGGAAACGAACGGCGATGAAATTAAATTGCTCAATGAGACAAGCAATCTGTCTCGCTGCCCATTCATAAATGAAAAATTATTACCTTGTTTTGTCTTAACAAGCTATTCAAAAGCTTAATCTTTTACACTGGAAACACGGAATGTTGATGCATACATCAGCACTTTTCTTGCGAAAGAGGCGCCGTGTAAGCTACTTCAGCATGTCTAAGTTTATAAGCAAAAGTCCAAGCAAATCTTCTGCTCTTTCTTCCATTGAATTAATACTACGTTCAGGGGCGCACCCAGGATTTAACTTAAGGGGGGGCTAATTTTTGACATCAAGCACCCCTACCCCTTTTGTATCCAGAGGCCATTGGATTAAAATTTTAAAATCGCGAAAATACTAAACTTTAATAGATTACCCCCCCCCCCTTTCTTTTTATTTCTTTTTTCCGGAATAATAGTGTAGAGCTTTGCTTTTTTTATTGGAAGCTCTCTTGCTTCTGTTAAATATTATATGAATTTTTTACTTATTCATCAAATTGTATAAGAAAGTAAATGGTAAATACTATGAGGATCTTCCAAATTGAGGTGATTAATGCACTCACGAAAATAGCGTTATGATACGAATCAAGACCATTACTATTATGAACAAAGACATTAAGTGGAATATTCAAACATACTGATAGGGGGTTCATAGGTTCTCCCCGGATAAATTTCTGAAAAGTGATTTCAAAAACACAACAGTTAGACACTTTTGGTCATGTTAGGGAGATTTGAGCCTTGCCGGCCCCCATCTAGTATTTTTTCAGAATTTGAGGTCATAAAAACGTTATTATTGTACTCCATTTTTGCAATTGTTTGGGGGTGAGGTTTAGGAATGTTTCTATATTAAGCTTCGAAAAGCGCAGTTTAAGATGACATTGGTTAATCTTAGGAAGAGCCCTAGTCAGGGGCTCTCCCATTGTAAATTTTCGAAATTGATGTCCAAAAAACACCATAGTAGGCCCTCTTAGAATATGTTAGGAGAATGAATGGGGGTTTTGGAACTTTTCACAAACAATTTTTTGATGTTGAAATTCCAAAAACAAAATGAATTACTATATCAGTTAATCTTAGGAAGAATGGGGGTCGACCCCTCTCAACCCGAAATTTTTCAAAATTGATGGCTGAACAACGCAATAGCATCTTTGATGATGTTAAAGAAAGTCATAGGGTTCGGTTTTCTCCTCTGAATGTTTTTTGTCGAAATTAAAGATCTCAAAACTCAATTTTAAACTATTTTCGAGATCTTTCATCGAACATTTTTTTTAATTGAAGTTTTAAAAATGCCACTGTAGACCATCTTTGATGACGTTATAGGAATGGATGGAATATGGAACTCTCCACAGGATATTTTCCCTGAAACTGAGCTTAGAGAAATGCAGTTCCATTGTTGTCGATGTAAAGAGCTCGGAGGCCTTCCTCAGAAAAGTTTTCAAAATTTGAAGTCTTAAAAATGTGATTATAGTCCATTTATCGGTAGGTTTAGCGATAGGATTTATGTACTCTGCACCAGCAGTTTTTCGCAATTAAAGTTCCAGAAACGAAATTTAAGACCTTTTATCATTATTATTTGGTGGGAGGAGGGGGGCTTTTTTTAAATTTTTTGAAATTAAAGTTTTAAAAACAAAACTGTAGGCCATATTTGATAAATGGGGCTCGCTTTTCATCTCCGGAATTTTTAGAAATTTGTGTTCCAAAAACCAATTATTAGACGATCTTCAGTGAGAGCATTCAGACTTTCTCCCGGAATTTTTCGAGACTTGAAGCTCTAAAGCTATAATTCTTTTCTAACTTTAACGCCGAAAAAAGAGAGGAATTAGGTTCGGATACCCCCTTCCTCCCATTTCTTAGCTCTACTTTTTTTTAATAATTTTATTCCAAATCAAAATGGAGAAAATAGGAAAAGATTTTTCAGTTAACTATTTTGGTTTTCTGTACTGAAATTTTTAATTTCCTTCCAGTGCCTTCATTGGTTAGAAGTACAGAAGTTTGTGGCTTGAGTGTTCGTTTTTTTTTTTTTTTTTTTGATTAATTTGTTTATTTTGCAAAGATATTCTTCGGTCACTTTTTTCTGGGGTTCTTTTTTCCTCTCTCTCTTTTGTACTTCCTTTTATGTTAATACCATTTTATATTCTTTATAATCTGTTTTAACTTTTTATCTGTTTTCTTGTTTCTCGAGCAAGTTTCGCAGAAAATCAGTGGCGGGCTAATCATGTCGCAATTGCCCTTTCTCCCCCTCCCCGGCCATTGGGGGCTTTTGTGAAATAGATTCAAACAATGTGCATGGAAAATGTTTTATAGAATTCTGTTTTTGGCAGAAAAGAGCTTTAATAATTTCATTATGATGAATCTTCAAACCTATAATTCGCCACCGCGAAACATCATGATTTTCCATGACAAATCCTCGAAATTAAAATTATTTTGGTTTTGATGATGAGACGCTCTGTGATTTGAAGTTCCATGCTTTGCTGAGGCCCCATTGTCATGCCTCATGCGTCTGTACATGTACAATGAATGATTTAATTGAAAACAATGCTTTTGTTTCTTGGAAATTGTAGATGAGGGGGAGCACGGAGCGGTCTTTTATAAGTGAGAATTTACCCACTTTCCCCTAGACTTTAAGAAAGACAAGGTATATATTATACGTGTGCGTATTTGTTATTTCCATTGGATTCAAAGCGTAGTATATATTGAGTTATTAATGACTTGAATCTTTTCTGACACCGTGGAAAAATTTAAAATGTAGTTGATGCTTAAGACCTTCAAGTCCAGTTTTTTCATAGGGGGAGCTTAAGCCCCCAAAGCCCCCTCCTGGGTGCGCGCCTGACTACGTTAGATTTACTCTAGTACAATGCATTTTAGTATTTTAACAATTGTTCGTTGGGGATACGACTGCTTTGTGTTATCGTGCATAAAAAAATACGGTAAGCATATTTGCATGTTATTTACTTGTGCGTAATATTTACATGTTGTAGACAACAGTTTAGGCAAATTTTTCAGTTTCAAAAAGGAACAATTTGACCATAATCACGCGATTATCTCCTCTTTGCTTCAAACACTAGTTTTTTAAATTAAAAATAAAATACCTTTGGACAATGCATTTGTATTTCATATTAAATTTAATGCCTTTTAGTGATCTTGATTTTATTGAGTTCCCGGGAAAGATTTCAGTTTCCAATTTTAAGGGGAATATCCTCCACTTTGTACGTCAATTCAGAAATATAATCAATACCCTGTTGTCATATTTTGACAGACAACAAAGTGTGATTAATTATCTATCAAATGCAAATTCTAGAGATATTTAGAGCTGCTTTAATTTTGATATTTGAAATATTTCTTTTTCCAAAACACAATGGTATATTAAAGGAGCTATTGAACTCTAAATAACTTTGAGAAATGAAGTAAAAATGTACATTGTATTCCAAAATTAATATTTGTCATGATCCGATTTTTGGCTACCCGAAAAACAGAACGTTACGCGCGCTAGGAATTTAAGTGAATCTGAAAACTTTTTAAGAGTAGTATTTGACGAGTAGTAGTTTGGGTTTATAAGCAATAGTTAAAATTTAGAGTTATTCCTTTATGTTTCTAGTTAAATGTTTAACAATATTTTTAATCACTTAAATTGGTAAATGTTATTAATATTTTATTTTCAATGTCAAGATTTTCACATTTCAGCTTGCAAATGTTTCTGTTTATAAATTTTTATCATATACTGATTGGGCACAATAGAATAGTCTCATCCTTTCCACTAGTGTTAGAGCACTTGACAGTAGGTTTCGTATAGCTTATGTCAAAAACGTCGTTTTGTTTTTACCCTCCAATTTGTTGAGTTATTTGCAGTAAGAAAGTCGTGTGTGTGTCTTCTCGCACGTGCAGATTTTTTTAAACTTACAATAATAATAATTAGTATTGACTTTTAGCCAAATTCAGACTTTTTTAATTTTGTAATTTGTATTTATTTTCGGTAAAATGATGAAGTCTATTTGAGGCACAGTAATGAAGAAATGTTATTTGAAATAGAATATTTGTTTGAAATGATTGACTGCTATTCTTGAAAACCAGGCCCTTTGTTGTAGGGAGGGGGGGGTTTGAGAAATCAATATATTAACAGTTGGCGTGGTTTTTGTTGTTTACCGATAAAATTTTCACCCTTTGACCCCGCCCCCAGGACAACTTTAAAATAACGAGCCTGTCTACATGCTAATTTTAGGGCATTTTTTAACTCCCAAAAGAAATATATATATTTTTTAATTTGGAACTTTTTTTATACTTAACAGATCTAGTTTCATACACCCATTGCATGTTTTCCTTATAAAAAAATAATAAATGCTTATCGAAATAAGACTCTAAGAAAAAGATCATCAGGCGAAGCGATCTTGGAGATTACGGTAAAACTGTTTGTTGAACCATTTACTCGTTGATTGCGTTACATGAACAATTTGAATTTGCCACAAAATAAATTTTAGTCATGTACTTTTTTTAAATTCAACTATTGAAAAACCTATTATTTTAGTTTGAGCTTCTAAAATTTAATATTCTTATTATTCTAACGCTTATAACGAAATAAATGTTTCGGGATATTTAAAAAAACCTACTGCTTAAAAAATAGAACAAAAATTGGGAATAATCATTTTGAAAAGAATGAAATTATAATGTTATGTGTGAAGGAGTTTTTCGATATTTGGAAGTACTTTTTAAGTGGGGAGGGGGGGGGGCATTAGAAATTACAGCAGTATGTGAAACTAGAGCTTGGAACGCCACCAAGTATTCCTGAAATAAAGAGAAACATTTCAAGCAGTGATTTTCTTTCAGTAACCATTTTTTTAAATCTTAAAAAGTATGTTTCAATAAATGTGTTTCAGTTCGATAAAACACAAGTTGTTCACGCTTTTTTTTCTTTAAAAAAAAGTTGTACGCGAAACTTATTTTTTCTAAATTATATTTGTCTATAAAACATCACTGCTGGTGTTAACTATCGAACGCTAATGCATAAGGCGCTCAGAAGACATTTGCACGAGGGCGCCGATCAGGCTTGGCGCGGCCCTGAGAACAATCAGTACTAGTAGTAGAAGAATGGATGCATCTTCTGGTACTATTTTATTATTACACTAGAGTACATCATTTATCCGGCCGGCCCCCGTTTATCCGGATCGTGTTTGTAGAATTAAAAAGAAAAAAAAAGTTATATTCTAATAATTTTAACACGCTGGTTAACTATAAGAATGGGGGGTTCGCACCAAAATAATCATCATTGAAAATCTCGCCAAACAATTGCACCTAACAAACAGAAGGACATTGCTTCTATTTGAAAATAAACTTATTATTGTCATCCCCGAAAAAGAAAACTATATTTTCTTTCTTTTTCTTTTTTTTTTCCTTTTTGTCGCTCCGTGCTCTCGCAATATTTTGATGAAATTATTCCTCAAGTCTAGAGAGCAATTAATTAAAAGAAAAAAAACAAAGTGTTAAAAATGTACAACTGTCAAGAAAATGCTGCATCTTTTGGAAGTTATGCAACATTTTCTTGCATATTTACGCTTTATTTACGTTGTTTTTAATTTTAATCAAATTTTAGCACTAAGAATTTTTTTATCATTTTTCATATGCATAGCATTTATTAGTTTTTTTATTAGACCTATTTTTTTCTTCTACATTCAACAGAAAAAAAAATCGGATTGACATTTCACAAGTAGTAAAGAAGCATTATTCAATTAATTAACAAGAAACAAACAGGGGATCAGGACAGAAGATCAGTGTCCGCAGCAGGGAGATTTTTTTGAAAAACAAGGAAGCAATTTTCTTTAATTCTAAAAGAAGTTTACGCTCTTTTAAGCAGACGTATGTATAAAATTAAAAGAATTTTGAATCATTTGCAAATTATGGAAATCTGCTAAACAAACGGACTCCACCATCTACAGACTCATAAAGAACTTTCATTTGTGTTGATATTTTTGCCTGAAAAGCCCTTTCATCCGTATTTAGAGAAAAAAAAAAAAGCAAAAAAAAGCATCCGTTGCTTGGGAACTCGAGGCTATTTACGCCGTTTGAATTTTCACATGGGCAGCTGGCTGTGAACAGTATGGGGTCTACAATCAAGGGAGAAAGTTTATTGGACTTTTTTTTTTTTTTTTTTTTTGAGACAAAACACCGAAATCCCTCCTCTGCCCCACCCCACCCTTCGCACCGAAAACCGCCTGCTAGCCCTAAATCTTTCGGTGACAGCTTCTATTGCAAATGCGACCGATAACCGTTCAACACTTTAGGCGGCTCCTTTTGAATAAAATCCGAACCTCTTCAGCATCTGGAATAAGGCACTTTTGGAGGAATTTTTTTTTTCTTTTTGAAATTTGAACGCAAATCAGAGAAGTCAAAATTTATCGCGGGAAACAATAACAGTTGGCAGCAATTAATACAAGAGTAGTAGAAAGAGAGAAAGAAAGGGTTGGAATTCTTATTAACTATTAGTGTTGATTATGACAAAAAGTGATTAAACTATTATTTAATTATTCTTAAGAAATATCGGCAACGTAAAAAAGTAGTGGGAAGAGAGGGAGACAAGGGGGGAGGTTATTCTTACAAACTATTCATATAGATTCAAAAGTAATTCAAGAAAACATTTTTTGGTGCTTTTAAATATTAGAGACAATGAAATTTACTATACAATTTTTTTGATCAGCTCTATTCACGAGCATTTAAATCTTAAGAAATGAGTTGCCCCCCCCCCCCTCCAACCACCGACACCATCCCCCATAACTTTAACATTTAACAAAATTAGTTTGAAACAAAGAATAAACTTCAAAGCATGGACCTTATATGTTCACACCCTGTTGAGGAAACTGGACCTTATGTCTTAGCTGTCAAAAGATGTGTACCTTCTGTCCGTTGATCCTTTGTCTGTCGGACCTTATGTTCTTTGGATGTTATGTTCACCGGACCTTCTGTCTTTCGGGTCCCTACGACCTTTTGAACGTGGACCTACTGTTTATGGACCTTTTGCAGGATCCAGACACGCGATCCAAAACTAAAAGGTCCACGGACGGAAGATCCACGTCAAAAAGGTCAGAGAAACAGAAGATCCAGCGGACAGTGTCCAAAGGACACAAGATCCGAGGGACATAAGATCTGACAGACAGAAGATCTATGAATAGAAGGTCCACATTTCTGCACGCTAGTACATAAGGTCCAGTTTTCTCAGCAGGGTGGATATAAGGTTCAGATTTTGAAGTTTATCCTATTTTTTCAAACTAATTTTGTTAAATATTTAAGCAAATTAATTTTTTTGCGGCTTGTAAAAATTGTTTTAAAGTTTTATTTTCCTTTGATTTGGACTAAAAATCATCAATGAATTTGTACATGTGATTTGTTAACATGAGTGATGTGTTTTATAGGCCAATAAAAACTTTTCCCCCCTTTCGTAAACAAATCCCTAATTGCACCTTTCCTCCCCAAAACTCCCCTCTCCATCTAAAAAGCCACCTTTTCAGTCAGCCGGCGTTGACAAGGAGGTGGCTCAAAGCGCCGCTCTCTTCAAATGTCACCAGATCATCTTGAATGGGATGGCTTGTAAATAACATTTTCCTTTTTTAAAGAAAAAATGAGTAGCTGTTGGTGGTGGCGCCGGAAATCCAGACGCTTCGGCCTGAATCAACTCCTGCTGGAACTCAAGGGAAATCCCCCAGGGCTGACTGTAAATGGAAAGGAGAAAGCATGCACCCTGGAAAGAACGTGGCTTTGCTTTTAGGGTTGTAAAAAGTAAACGCTAATCTGCAAAGGTTCCGACAAATTGTTGAAGAGGACATTTTAAGAATTGTGACCCAGTTCCGCGGACAATAACGACATTAACAGCGTTGAGTTGAACTGTGACATTGACAAGTGTCAAACGCTTATTTCAGTCACTACTCCGGAATTGCCGCTAAACTGGTTTTTACAGTATTCTTCTGGGAAGGATCAGTTGCTCCCTTTTCCTGTAGCTAATGAACTGGGGATATATTTATCAAAGAGTTCCACCAAGTTTAAATATTTTCGACCTTATATTTCCATTAGTATGATGACTTAAAATCTTTGCAAAAAAAGAATGTCAGACTAAAATGAGCTATCACCGTAGACTAAAAGCTGGCTCACCTCTGCAATTTTTTTCTCAAGAAAGTACTCGTAAAAGTTTTTTTTTTTTTTTTTTAATTTTAGCGAGGGAGTTTATAAGAGGGGAGCCGTGCCGTACAGGCTTTGACTCTTCCAAAAATGAGTTAATGTGAAAACAATTTTAATATTTTCACCCTTAAATTTTTAAATTTCTCAAAAAAGAAATTGGTACCCTCTTGAAATAAATTCCTACACACGCTGCTGTTTCTCATCTTTTAAAACTAAATAATTCACATAAATGTACAGAAAAAATATGTACTAATTTACTTCGAATGAAGACTTTAACTGGCTAAATGCCAGGAACAGGCCGATTTGTTAATGTGGGGGGTTAAATAAGCTATTGTAAATAAATAACGTACGCTTATTTGAAAACTATTTGTTTCTTGGAAAACGCTCGAAACAATTACACGCCGAAAGGGAAATTTTTTATAGTATTTTTCAAAAATTTTATTTCATGCTATTGTTAACGCACACGTTCATCAACAGCAATTAACAATCTTTTGCTAATTTGGTCATAAGAAGCCTTTTCGTATGTTTTAATTTTTGGGACAAAGTGTGTCAATATCGGACCTTCTACATTTTTGTCTGACGGCATTTGGACTGGCGACATTTTGTGGACTGGTGACATTTTGCAGTGGCGTATATAAGTTTTTATTTCGGAGGGGGCCCATATAATCAAGCTTAGCCCCCCCCCCCCCACCCAACTTTTTTTTTCGTTATTACTATAAGACAGGTCGAAATTTTCAAAAATAATCAAAATATTGTAATTTTTGGAAAAGATAGAAAGTTACGAAATTTTAGATTCCCTCCAAAACTTTTTTCAAAATTGAAATTATTTATGCTACCTTTGATGATGTTGCAGGATCAAGACTCCTCTGAGAAACTTACTGGAACTTAAATTCTAAACAAGCAATTTCAGGCTATCTTTAGTGACGTTAAAGGAATTGAGAAGACTCGGGGCATCTCTCCTGAAATATTTTGACATTGATGCACAACGCAGGATATATTTCTTCATGCGATCCGTTATAATTCGGGACAGGGTCGGACTGGGAATGAAATTCGGAAACATAATTAATTCAAGAAACATAATTAATTATTAAAATACGTCATGATTGAAAAACTAAACTGAATTATTAATTGCATGGACTAATCAATTCATTATTAAGAATAAATAATCTAAAAATGAAAGAAAATATTAAGCTAATATTTTTTAAATCAATAAAAAGCATTATTTAAAAAAAAATATTTCTTGAAAATAATAAATTTTTGCTTTGACACTATGGCATGATGACATGGAATGAAAAAGGAAACTCAAACATTTCATTTCTCTCGATGAAACGTATTCCAGTTATCTCATAAAGCCGTGTTTATCTCTGATAGAAATAGTTGGTTTATTGCGCTATTCACATCGGCACACAAGCAAAAAAAAAAAATGCGGATTTCAGTTTTAAGGGGTGGGGGGGGGGGGGGGTAGGGGGCACTAACGCCAATGGCCCACTTACCCGAACCAGCCCTATATTTTAAAAAGTGTTTGAGATAAAAACATATAATATGAGATAATTACATACATTTTGGGATAGTTTTAATTACTTTGAATTGCTTGATTTATTTGATTTTTGCCACAATTTTTTGATGAGCTATGAAATAAATTTATAAATTATGAAAGTGCAAATAAATAATGTTTTATTCTAAATTTTATTCATATTACACTGTTTCAGTGCGAAGGATTTGGTGATAAATCACTACTTTGCGTACGACGTAGAAAATTGAGAATAACATTTCTGTAATTGAGAAAGTAAGAAAATTGATTTGTCTAAAACAGTGGTTCCCAACCTGGGGTCGATTGTCCTCAAGGGGGCGATTTGGCTCCTCAAAGGGGCGATAGGTTATTTAGAAGAGAAAACAGTAGTAATAAAAGTGTCGTGAAAATCGAAATTGTAAACATGTACGAAACCGGTTATTCAGAGTTCGCACAATTAAACACAAGTTAAGAAAGAAACAAGTTAAAGTTCAAGAGCTTCCTCCTTGCACCTAGGACGAACCTTATGAAGTATTTTGTCAGTCACTGTCAATTTTATGAATTTTCAGATTTTCAATTTATTTTCCTTCAAATTTTAAGTTTCAATGATTTTAATTCTGCCAGATTCCAGTGTAGAAAAGAAAATAATATCTTGAAAAATGTACTTCTGTTTGTTGAAGTTCAGCTTTTATATCTGTTGTGAATGAATCTTCACCTACCACATAAATAGGTCCATAAAAAATATGGTGCACAAGTGCACATGCACCATACACACTGAGCACATGCTTCTGTCTGTTATGAATAGGTTAAGGTGAACAGTTAAGTGAACAGTACAATGCAGTTACAGTTAAGCATTTCTCTTAGTATAATTAAGAATAATTATTAAAATTTATGAAATAATTGGACGAAATTTAACAAAGAAAAATTCAGAATATTGTATAGTTATCATTAACAGATATGAATGTTACATTGCGGTTACAGTTAACTTTTCAGTTAAGGCTCACAGAGTTACTTATAGTTTAAATCAATGACATATGTCAATAATTGGCGAAATAATAATTCATAAATATTAAAAAAGGACTGACCAGGAATTACCCCACTGACCAAGAATTACCCCAGTAACCAGGGGCATTATTTGGAGCCTTCCTGCAAATTATTCAAAACAATAATGGTAAATCCAAAACTATTTTTCAGTAACTGACATGGTACCTAATTCAACCAAAAAGAGAAAAAAGAAAAATATTCAGAAGTTTGAGTTTGATCACGATCTTTGTATAAATGTATCAAAACTAAGGCCAATCTTGTTTTACGAAATTTAATCAGCCATTTTAAAAAGAATTTTTTTTTCAAACTAAGTACACAGTCAACTCATAATTAAGTAATGAATTGCAATGAAGATAGTTCGGAGTACCTCTGTGATTTTTGTCATTTTGCTGAAGGATTATTAAGACATAAAAAGGACTGTGACCAGGAATTACCCCAGAAACTTGTTGACCAGGAATTGGCCCGGGTGACCCTATGTCTTGTTTACTGGAGCTTTCTAATACCGATACACGATTTTATTTTTTATTGTGCTGTTACATTACTATGTAGTTCCAGAGACAAAGGTTTTCATAAAATCTAAATATTAAAATAAAACTTTATCAAAATTAATAAAAGGCACATTAGAGTCCGGGTTATCCTTTATAAACAGAGAACAGTGGATAATATGGAGGTTATATTAGTGAAGTATTGAAAAACACCAAAATAAAACTTATGACTAGGGCTTCCCATCATTTCGGGGGTCATTCCCCCTTCCTGTCTTTTAGAGATTAATGTATTTTTATGAAAGTGGATGTGTTTTTCTGTTTTTTGGTACAATTTACATTAAGTCTAACACCCCCCCCCCTTTGCCCGACTTCGGGTGGTCAGTAATTTTAGGTATACGTAATTGTGGTTTTATTCTTTGTTTTCCACGCTACATTAAATACTTACCCTTTGCTCCCCCCCCCCCCCGGAAAATTTTGAATTGACATGGCGGCTTACGAGTCAATCAATACCATTGTGATTAATCTTTTGTGATAAATTTTATGCTATTGGGAAATTCTCCCAGTTAAAGCCATGTTAGTAAGAGATGACCTACTCACTGAAGTGCACCAGCTAACCGCATCCATACATTGACTGACGCCTGAAAGCTATTGGCTGACTATTTTACAATTCTTGTGTTGCCTAGTAAAATAAGAAGTAAATGAAGCGCGTTTGGCATATCATCAAGGGGCAGATAACCTGGACTCTACCGTCTACCATGTACCAAAATGTAAACACATACAAAGTGTAAGGGTAGATCCTGCACCTTGTTTTTGAAGGAGGTCATTACCGGAAAAGGGGGTCAAATTGAGGGGTTTGGGGGAAATTTTTCGAGACTGGGAAATCTTGTTACAACATACGTCATTGGACCGCAAATTGTGTATGTTGTAATGGAATGTAAGATACAATTAAATCGGAACCGACAATGCATTTTGTTAAACAAAACATTTCATAGTATTGGTATTCGTTATAATGAGATTTCACTGTATAAATAACATCGAATTGCACAAGATTTAAGTTCTTATTTAAACTCTGGCTTAAGTAGGTGTGAATTTGTGAGATTTCTTTAAGAGCACAAGTTTAAAGAAAGCAAAATCCAAACATATTCTTTTATTGAAGACAATAGGGGGGGGGGGTACTTATTGATAAACAAATTACTCTAATTTCTATTCCATTTCATGGTGAACTCATAATTGAAAGTATGCATTATTTCTTAAATATACCCAACATGGAGTTATTTTTGATAAATATGTTTAAATACATTTTAGTATTTTAAATCACGAATAAATTTCGCATAGTTAAATATCATTCTGCTAGCATTTCACAATCCTTCAGTTCAACATCATTACAATGTTCTTCACACATTCATATCATCAAAGTTACAAGAATTTATCCTGTGGTTCCTGTGTGTTCGGAGCGTCCACTGCTCAGGGCAGTCTTTCAAATTTTTATTTTTTATCTGTTTGGACTTGACCAAAAAAAAAATGTATTCCATTTAAAAAAAAAAAAATAGTTTAATCGGTCAAAATGCCGCCCCCTGGCTGCTGCGCCAGTGGCAAGAGCCACTCCTGCCAACCCCTAGCTACGCCACTGCATATAGGACATGGGCCCAGAGCACCAAATCTGAGGACAAAGAGCAAAGAAAATTGAGTACTTTCAATTTTTCTTTAGTAAGATGTAAATATCAAATTTTAAATTTAAAAAAAATTTAAAAATAAATATTCCCCTAATTTTTAAATCCCTATTGTAAAACATGTTATTACCTCAGTTTAAACTGGGGGGGGGGGGGCACCAAATCAATTTCGTGCCCAGTGCTCTCAGAAGTTACAGTTGGGCCTTGCTCCATAATGATTTTGGTGGGGGGTCTTCGGGAAAAAAAAAACCATTTTGAACATGATCTTATTTTCAGATGAACTAAAACAAGGGGGGGGGGAGTGAAAGAATTAATGGGCGGGGAAATTGAAGGGCACAAAATTAGTTGACCAATGTAAAGCGTTCTCTTTAAAAGAAATTAAAATTTTCCCCAAACATTTTTTTTCCCTTAAAATCACCTAAGACGAATTATTTTCTCCTTTTCAAGAAAAAAGTATTTAAAAAAAAAAAAAAATCAATTCAGCATTCCGGGGCCCCTGGTTCGTCACATTTTTACTGGTAAAAGTAGTGATTTTTTAACTATTTTGTACGGAAATCAGAAACTTAAACCCGTCCACAAGAATGTCATGTAACATATCGATGGAAAGCTCTATTCCAGGGGTTCCCAAACTTTTTTGGTCCGTGGACCCCTTGCCGAGTTTTCTAGTCTCTCGTGGACCCCCTTCCTAGGGGTCGTTCCGAAACTAGGCAAGCACTGTAACAATTAAACTCCGGTGTTCCAAAACCGCAAATTAGATGGTTAAGTTTTGTTATAGATGTTTCAAAACAACCAGACGAAAGCAAGATGTAAATATAACAAGATTAATCAGAAATTTACCCTGCAGTATCAGAGCTCTTTTAATATTGATTTTTTAAACAATCAAAAACTCCTTAAATGCTTGAAAACTTTCGAAAAATTCATTTTGAGAGTTTTACTGGAGAGGAAAAAATTTAAAAAAAAAAAAAGAGATAAAGAGAAAAACCTGACATCATTCACACTTTCATAATAATAATGGCACAAAACTTAAACTAGGTACACATCTTCTTACATAGAATAGGTATCACGTGGAAAACAAGAAGACTTTCTAGCGGGAGGGGTGAATTTGGTTTAATTGACAGCAAATTTTTAGCATTTGGCTTTATTTTTGTGAGACATAACTTCAAATCTCTCCGATCAGGGGCTGCCAGTCTGTTTCTTATTTTTTTAAAGAAAATTTGTGATTGAACTGAAATTTGTTTGCACGGGGTATGAAGATGTAAAAGCCGGGTGTTAAAAAATCAATGATAAAAAAAAAAAAAAGGAAACTTCAGTTATTAATTAATTTACATTTATGAACCTTTAAGTTTTTAAAAATACAAAAACACCTATGAAGTAAAGCTTCACCAAAAACTATGATGTAAAACCGGATTCAATGCGAATACATATGATTCTAATCACTTTTAATATCAACGAAATTATGAAACACTATACAGAAAAAAATTACAAAAAATAAAGACATTAAGCAGCATTATATGAAATTTTAATAATATGAGAAATGCAATGAAAAATTTATATGCAAAAATTTTAAAATTAAATAACGACTTTTTCAACTGTAATGAAAATAGAAAAAGGAAGAAAGAAATTTAACAACTGTTAAAGTATAGAGATGGGAACATATCCTATCATGTCCCTCCAACCTCAATTCACACCTGCCCTGCAGCTGCATGTATTTTCTTAATTTCACATATTAGACAAAACAAATAGCACTGTTTGTGCATACATATTATTTGGACGCAACCTTCCACCATCTACGGAGGGGGGATGAGTAGGATTACTTTTCGATTTATTAGATATAAATCAAAGCTCGAAAAGAAAATGGCAAAAATAATGAAATTGGGATTGTCCAAGCAGTAGCGCAGCAAGGGGTTGGCAGGAGTGGCTCTTGCCACGGGCGCTGCAGCCAGGAGGGCGGCATTTTGACCGATTAAAAAAAATGGTCAAGTCCAAACAGACTAAAAGATGAAAACTTGATAGACAACCCGAGCGGCACAAATTCCCCCACGCTACAGCACAAACCATGCTTAAATCTATCTCAACTCATCAATTGCGAGGTTGTGTTGAAAACATTTCGGATACAGATTTTTGGAATGCGATTTTATGACGACAGAAAATAACTCCTCTGTTGGTAACAATTTTGCTGTGGCGAAAACTAGCGAGAGAATAGTGTGTATTTCTCAAACACGGGAGGGGGAGGTTTCTAAAAAACGACTATTGGAAATTTCGCGATTTTAGAAATTTGTACCAAGAGCTTACATAAAATGAAGATTCCGAAAATGAGTAACACAAGTACAGCGGCGTGCGATTTTGAACGAGTAACGTTTTCAATTACTGTTTGTGCTTCGATGGCTCAGTGTTGCAAACTACGGCCCCTTGCAAACTACGGCCCCTTGCAAACTACGAATGTCGGATGGAAGGTCCAAAACCAAAAGGTCCACGAACAGAAGAAATCTGGACCTTTTGTCCACCCCGCTGAGAAATCTGGACCTTATCCCATCGCTGTCCAAAAATATGGACCTTCTGTTCGTGGATCTTTTGGCTGTTGGACCTTATGCTCCTTGGACCTTATGGCCCTTGGACCTTCTGTCTGGCGGACCCTATGTCTCGCGGACCTTCTAACCCGCGGACCTTTTGAACGTGGATCTTCTGTTCGTGGACCTTTTGGTTCTGGACCTTCTAGCCGGATCCCGCAAACTACGGGGGACCCCTGGAGGTCCCGGTGGACCACTTTGGGA
>JAXGGA010013543.1:0-34880 GCA_038373865.1 Uloborus plumipes
ATTTTGAAGTGCGCCCTTTGGAGGTTTGGGTTAGCGCCCTCATGGGGGAGCCAGTCCGCCCCTGGCCCCTATCGGTAATTTTTGAAATTTAAGTTCATCAATTTTTTTTTCGGAAAAGTACTCACATTAAGAACAATTTTAGTAAAAAAAGCAAAAGAATCGACCAATTTTTCCGTCTTTTATAACCATTTGAAATTTTGGGCCCTAAACTTCAGGCCAGGCTGCCTAGAGGTTGCAGCCACTTTTGCATAGGCAGCCTTAGTGCACCACGTTCAGAAAAAATCAGCTTTAATTTGACATATACGTGATGAGTGTACGCTATGAGTGTAGATAAACTGCGGTGGGATCTTAGACTAATATAGCACATACAGAAACGTATCGAGGGGCTGGGAAGTGAAGAATTAAAATTACGTATATTTGAGAATGTAGGGAAAAGTGGTGGTAAAAATAACTTAGTTTTCAAAATGAGCAAATCGGAAGTTTGTTTTGAAAGTCACAGTGCATGAAGAAAGAACAATGTATTTTTTTTTAAAATAAGACTTGTATTCAGTGGTGGATTTCGAAATAAGCTAGCTATGGACTATAGCAACGAAAATTTCCATAGGCGGCAAATTTTTTAAATTTTGAAGTTGAAATGTCTTTCACTGCCACAGAAAAAAAAAAAAAAAAACACCACACAAATTAATCATCAGTAATCTAGAGTTTATTCTCTTAGTAGTTGTTATGTGCGCAATGCGAATATGGGTTGAGTGAAATATAGGTGGAATATTATTTGTTTACAATAGCAGTACACAGCAGCCTATAGCTATGCAAATGCCAGAGATTATAGTGCGGATTATGGCGATGAACTTTTTTTGCCCCTCCTCCCCCCCGGGGGAGTTACCGTTTTTCGAGAAGGGGGGGGGGCGGAGTTCATCCATGCAATGGCTAACAGATGTACAGTTGAGCCTCTTATGTCACTGTCTTCAGTTGTATAGTTTAAGGGGTCCTACAAATGAATCGCGCTTACTGTCCAAAATTTCTAAATTGGGCCCTAGAAGCATCTTCCAAAAGCGAGCCCCCCCCCTCCCCCCTCTAATATAAAATCAAGAAGTGCATAAAATGCCCTCTTCTCTTCCTCTGCCAAAAAAATCTCAATGGTTCAGCCTGCGCCACTGAGATTTTTTCAGCGTGATTGAAATCCGCGTTCACTCCCCCTCTCGTGGGACAGTGTTTCATAAGAACGTGCTAATTTCTAATTTCTTATGTAAAATATATTTTTTTAAATGTTTTTTAGCCTGGTTATTCGACGGGATAGTTTTTGTGACTTTTTTTTAATTACTAATTTTATCTCACATGCTCATTTATCGGAATAAAACTCTCTTAATTGTTTCAGTTTTATATATGTTGCTGTTCATTGTAAAAGTGGTCTATGTCCATATATTTGAAATACGTACTTGTTTGCTAAATAGTATGTGGCAGAAAATGATAGTATCGTTCATTGTAAGAGTGGTGTATCTCTTTGTTTTACTTTGCCTGATTACGTAAAGGTCTATGATTATTTTTCCTTGAGGAAAAAAAAGTGCTCAGTCACTATTAGTCATTAAATATTAATCTTTGAATAAAATATTTTTGGAAAAAAGAATAGAACCGAGTTCAGTTGGAAATGGCTCTAAAAAGTAAAAAATAATTTTTTTCTTTGAACACCATCGAAACTACTTTTAAACATAAGTTTTGAAGTCGGCGTAAAAACGATAGGTAAAATGATATTTAACCATATTTTGAAAACATTTTTCAGAGAAACCACTGAAAATTAAAAGCAGAATATTTGTACCATTACACGAATGTGTGGTAATCAACGAAATGTATCCATTAAAATTTATATTTATAGTTGAATTGTAGTTGCGTATGATTCTGTACATTGTTTTTGTGCCGACTTCAAAACTTATATTTAAAAGTAGTTTCGATGGTGTTCAAAGAAAAAAAAATATTTTTTACTTTTTAGAGCAATTTCCAACTGAAGCCGGTTCTATTTTTTTTCCAAACATATTTTATTTCATTCTTTTTAGTGTAAATGCACTTAAAATAAATCAAAATATAGTTTAAAAACCATGCAGCTGTTCAAAAAATCCTTGCGGACCTGGATTCTATCTCATTCCATCAGGAACTTCAACTTGACGCGTTTAACCACTTGACCATCGGGTCACTTATTGAAGTAAGGATTTACGATAGCACATATTGCTTTAAATAACATGACATTTTAGTTTTTCGATCATAACTTTTTTTTCTAGTGAACAAATATCGTCATATGAGTACATGGTACCTAAGTTTACATCATCTCCTATCGATTAAAAGAAAAATCGTCCAAATCGGTTCAGTAATCAGATGTTATGTGCGAATAAAAAAAAAAAAAAAAAAACATACGCTTTGAATTGAGAACCTCCTCCTTTTTTGAAGTCGGTTAATTATTGTAAATACTTTTGAACTTATGAAGTTAAGTTCATATGAATGAAATTTGTGGAACTGCGCGTAACTCAAGATGAATACTTCACTATGTATAAAAATATAGTAAGGTTCAAAGTAGGGGTGCACCGATTAATCGGCAGTACCGATTAATCGGCCATAATCGGCCACTTTGCCGATTCTTAATAATCGGCAAAATCGTGCCGATTAATCGGCGGAAAAAATATTTTCTAATATTATTTTAGAAAGTATACTTTCACTGTGAAACTATGATGAATAATTTTATGAATAGTAATAATAATAATCGCTGTTGATATAAAGTTTTCAATAAATTAATTTTCTTATTTTGAATAAATGTACACATAGACAATGTTGCAACATTTATCACGTGTCAATATTTTTCTTTTTAGCAGTGCTTTTAGATAACCGCTAATTTTCAAACAATAAAAGTCTTGAATTAAATGGCTATTAATATCGAATTATTTCAATTAAATGCACTCCCAAATTAGAGTGCACACCACAACCCCTCCCTTTTTTTTTAAATTTTTATGTCTAGTAACATAGTTAACAATATATTAATATAATATTATTGACAATAATATGGAAATTGGTTTTAAGAAATAGGATACAATTTTGAAATTATTTTTGAGAAATTAGGAAAATGGAAAAATAAATAAATAGTACATATTTTCCCTCATAAATAGATTACTATTTCTAAAATCACAATTGTAAACGAAAGAAAAAAGCAGGTGATGGTGAAATCGTCAGTATTAAAAAAATCATCCTGATCATTAATCGGTCGATTACCAGCAGCCGATTAATTGGTAATCGGCCAATTTGCTTATCGGTGCATCCCTAGTTCAAAGTTTTGTGAACCAAACAAACTATTTATTTAAAAAATTGCGGATTCGCGCATAAAACAAGAAGAATTTTTTCAATATGTAAAAAAATATAGTACGGTTCAAAGTTTTAAGAACCAAATAAATGATGTTTCGATCAATTAGCAAAAGAATCCCCATGCATCAATACTTACGATTCCAAGCATGGGGAACACACTTCCATCAGTGTGGAATTCAATCTACTTTAATTAAATCCACTATAAGACGAACCGACATATCAGTTTAAATTTGACTGTTTGTTTTCATTGGTGAGTGGTTATGTTCTTTTTGGCGAGTTATCGCGTTTTGGTATTCTTTTCACTGTGATCAAATGTTAGCGGTACGTGAATTTGGCAAAGCTTGGCAATGTCCCGAAACTGTGCAGTGGTACCCTAGCTACGCAACAATGGAAAATTGAAAGTAAAAGTAAGTAATTTGTATTGTGGGAGAAGGGGTTAGAGTAAGACTTGGAAAATTGGTGCAAGTTTTTTCATTTCATGCAAAATAATTTTTAACTAAAGTGGACTCTTTAGCTTTTTTCAAACACCACAAATCAAATTCTTTTTTTTTTTTAAAAATGTGTCACTTTAATGGTCGTTCATACCCCCCCCCTCGCAGTGCAAAAAAACATTACACAGCAGAGTTTGTCTAATAACTCAACACTCATGGTGTTTGATACATTTTATTTGTTTGTAATGATGTTTTTTGGTCACAACCAATATGAAAATCACAAAAAATAGCTACTTTAATTTTCAACACATATTTATCATCTTCAGAACTTTTGACTTTTAATTTTACCTTGAATTTGACGTAAATGCAAGGTATAAAATACAGAATTTTATAAAGTTCAAAAATTAACATAATACAATTGATTGTGTACATAATTTTTGAAAAAATAATATAAGTGCCGCAAATCAAAAACCATTTATTGCCACAATCGATATATAAAAAGTCTTATTAATTTACAATGTATATTGTAACCGAAAAAAAAAAAAATTAAATTCGTAATCTTTTAGTTTTGCGTCACCCATTACCTCTTTCGTAATGATATTGTATTGTTTTTTGAAGTCGGTTAAAAATAAAAACAACCTCCCCTCCACGCGGGCTCAAAGCCCCCAAAATGGCGCAAACGTCCATAAGAAAATTCTACAGCATCGAAGGACCCCATTGCCAATCTTGACAAAGATCTGACCTAAACTGTCATTTTGTACTAAAAAAAATGGGGTAGATGCCCATGGGGGGGGGGGGGATGTACCTGCGTAAGGACATTACAATCATTAAAATCATTAAAAAAATTAAAAAAAAAAAAAAAAAAAACATGCAGCTGTTCAGAAAAATCCTTGCAGACCTGAACTCCATCTCATTCCATCAGGAGCTTCAACCTGACGCGTTTAACCACTTGACCATTGGGGGAGATGATTGAAGTAACGATTTACAATTGCACATCTTGTTTTAAATAACAGGAAATTTTAGTTTTTCAATCATAACTTTTTTCTAGTGAACAAATATCGTCATATGAGTACATGGTACCTAAGTTACACCATCTCTTATAGATTAAAAAAAAATCGTCCAAACCGGTTCAGTAGATCAGATGTTATGTGCGAACAAACAAACAAACAAAAAAAAAAAAGCACACGCTTTGAATTGAGATCCTCCTCCTTTTTTGAAGTCGGTTAAAAAGTGGTTTGCTTCGCTTTAATGCTAAAGCATGTAACGAAATGTGATACTACTGTCTAAAATTCTTTCGTAAGACCTCCGCCTCATCTGCGCACGCGCCAAGTCTCTTCGGACTTTCTCGAAATAGGGGGAAAAGCAACGAGGAAGTAGTAAGCGAACAAAAGCTGAAGGCATCGGGTAGTGCGCATCCTAAACCTATCTCCCCTTTTTCACATGGAAGCGTCCGTGGCTCCCAGGCGCACAATACGCAAACAGACAGTACTCGTATTTAGCAAACAAATACGCATTTCAAAAACATGGACATAGACCACTTTGAAATGAACGGCACATACATGGAACTAAAACAATTATGTGAATTTAATTCCAATAAAATGATGGTCTTGTGAGTCAAAATAGTTATTAAAAAGAAGTCAGAAAAACATCCCGTCAAATAGCCGTGGGGTAAAGCATAAAAAAACTCCTTTCAAGACCCCCCCCACCAAAAAAAAAAAAAAGCAAACATTTACCCTTTTAAAAATTATTTAAAACATGTATACGAGAAAAAAATATTTCTATCAAAGTCAGCGTGAGTTTTTAACGATAGTAAAAGAGATAACACCTAATAAACAGATCCTTAAATTCACTGTAAAGTTTCATTTATCTATAAACTGCAATTAAAAGCTGCCTCGTTCCCACTTCTATCGGAATCATTGTGCAACATTTCTCTGAAGAGAAAAGCACTTCGAAGATCAATATGCTCATCTACGATTAATCTTCAATTTCGCTCCTTGGGAAAAGAATAACAACCGTATAGGTCTCAAAATAGCAAATATAATATTTATATTAAAATCAAAATCGTAATTACAATTAAAAAAATATTGCATTCATTACACGCGAATATAATATTTAAAGCTGATATATATATATAAAGAATATATATGAAATTCGAATAAGAATGCTAATTTTATTTCAATAAAATAGTCTCGTGGTGTGAAAAAAAAAGAAAGGGAGAAAAAACAGTCTGTCCAATAACAGGTAAAAAAAAAAAAAAAGAAGAATGCACTGCGAAATTCTTTTTCACAAAAATTTAAAACATCTTCGCGATGTATTTAAACTATTCAAAACACTTCAAAAGAGAGGAAAAAAATACTCCTACATATTCAGCCGTGAGAAAAAGAAACAACATCTAATAAGCCGATCTCTAATTTTACTGTAAAGTTTCATTAATCCATATAAATTGCATTTAAAAGCTGCCTCGTTTCCACTTCTATCACAATCGTTGTGCAACATTCCTCTAAAAGAGAAAACACTTAAACGCATCCGAAGAGCATTGTGCTCATCTGCGATTAATCTTGCCTTTCTCTCCGTGGGATAAGATTTATAACATCCGTCTCGGTCTCAAAATAGCATCAGATAATAAGCGAGTTCTTATTATGAGCTAATAAAGGTGGATGAAGTTCGGAAGATCAATTTTTCCGCGTGTATCGCGATTTCTCCGAATATCTTCGTTATCTGTGCGCGCTCTTTGGAGAAAGATTAAGGTGTTTTCTTTCCCCTGCTGGTAGATATATATATATATATTTATAATTCTAAAAGTAGAATGAATACAAATGTTTTAAAAAGATAATTAGGAAGCGAAAGCTCTGTTTTCCCCGTCTTTCTGTTCGTGTTCTTCTTTTAGTATATTTTCCCTCGTTAGAAACTCTTTATCCATTTCCATTAATAAATATGGATGTTATTTCTCTTTTTTTTTCTTAAAATGTGAAAGTCAGTGGTGGCAATATTTTCTTCTGTGTAAGTTAAAGGAGAAATTCGAAACTAATCTTCGTTTATCAGCACAAAATATTGTTAATCATTAGTGAAAACATTGGACATTTAATTATAAAAAAACAAGCAGATTGATTTATTTCTAATGTATTCCTTGATATGTTGGGCTGTAGGTAGTCTAGTCTCCAGTGGATATGGGATTCGGTCTCAGCCGTAACATTTTCAATATTTGTCTACAATTGCGTTTTTGGAACTTCAAATTAAAAAAATTGGAGGAGGAGAATGAACCGATTTAAATAAATAAAAAAAAGGGGGGGGGGGTGAAGACGGTCTCTAAGTCCTTTACGTCAAGAAATATTGGCTATAATCGCGTTTTTTAGCCTACTTTCCCGTTAAAAATAAAAGCAAGACGAAAAAAGTATTAAAAGTGGCTTAATGCATCTAAAAAATATCGCCAAGTCCAAAAAATATCGCCAAGTCCAAAAAATATCGCCAAGTTAAAAAAAATATCGCCAAGTCCAAAAAATATCGCCAAGTTAAAAAAAATATCGCCAAGTCCAAAAAATATCGCCAAGTTAAAAAAAATATCGCCAAGTCCGAAAAATAATGCCAAGTTAAAAAAAATAAAAAGGTGAAATGAATATCGAAAAATTAAAAATTTGAAAGTAGGGTATTGAGATGGGGAATTTGTGCGTCGGTCGGTCGGTCGGTCTGTCTGTCTGTCTGTCTGTCCCCCCCTAATAACTTTTGAATGAACATTCCGATTTGGACAAACTTTTTTTTGTTGGAAAGATCTCGGCGAGTACAGCTCATTCCCATATTTGATTTTTCGATTTGAACAATTTTTGGTTCAACTTTGAGCCGTTCAAATAATTGGTCCCGCGATACTAACTTTTTAATGAACAGTCCGATTTGAACAAACTTTTTTTTGTTGGAAAGAACTTTTCAAGGATACTTCATTCCCGTATTTACATTTCCGATTTGAACAATTTTTCGTTCAACATTGAACCGCTCAAGCAAGCTGTCACCCCTAATAACTTTTGAGTAAACAGTCCGAAAAAAAAAATGACTGACTGTGCAGACAATTTTTTGTTTATTTATTCATTTGTTTTATTGAATTTATTATTATTATTATTATTATTTTTGGCAGACGATTTTTTTTGTAACAAAAATGTTTCATTCACGAGGGCATTTTATTCTTTATTTATATTTAACAACTGGCAACGGATTAAAAGTGAAATTCGAGACATTTTATCAACGGACGAGTTTTTTTTTTCTTTTTTTTTCTTTTTTTTTTCTTTCTTTGATAAAATGTGTTTTGATGTACTTTGTACTTTTAATTTTTTTTTTTTGAAAACAATTGAGGAATTTTTCTACGGAAGAACTGTAACAGTTACATTCTTTAAAAGGTGCGACAAAACTTTATTTATTCATTTATTTACTTTTTATGTGTCTATTTCATCTGATGAGAGGGGTATATTTTGCTTTTAGAAATCAGCTTCAAGTGCTAAAAAGGTATGTTTGACATAATTTTTAGTCTTAGATAATCAAGAGAATAATGATCAGATGCTAGAATGCCGATGTCGATGTACGGGAAAGTAGGCTCGTTTAGTTCTTGACAGAACTTCTTGTTATTAAAACTTCAATTTCTAAAAATATTAAAGAAAAACATTTCGAAGTAACCTTTCCGAATAAAACTATTTTCTAGTTGCACTACTGTTTTCTAGGTACGGTACAATTATCTAAACATTCTCTAGAGAAGAGAATGTTTAGATCTCCCTTCTTCTCCCGGAATGGATCCCATACCCCTTGACCTCTGGAGACCTCCCTCCACCCTAGTATTTCTGTCAAGTTGGCGCGTCTGATGTAAGCAACATTTCTCTAAAAAGAAATCAACAGTTTCAAAATTAACTTAATTGCAAAAGTAACATGGAGCACAATGCGAGGGAAGGTCGGAACATTCATTTGGTAGGTGTTTAGGGATACACCGATTAATCGGCAGCACCGATTAATCGGCCATAATCGGCAAAATCGGGCCGATTGATCGGCTGAAAAATATTTTTTAGATATTATTCTTTAAAGTATACTTTCACTAGGAAACTAAGGTGAAAAATTTTATTAACAGTAATAATCCTCACAGTTGATATAAAGTTTTTTTTTAAATTAATTCTCCTACTTTGAATAAATATACATAGACAATGATGCAACATTTTTCATGTGACGATAGTTTTCTTTTTAGCACAGTGCTTTCAGATAACCTCTAATTTTCAAAGAATAATAAAGATCTTGAATTAAATTGCTACTAATTACTAAAGTATACGAATTAAAAGTACTCCTAAATTGGAGTGTTCACCACACACTTCCCCTCCCCTCCTTTTTTTAAATAAATTTTTATTTCCAATTAACCAAATTAACAATGTGTTAATAATATTATTGACACTAACATGAAAATTGGTTCTAAGAAATTTAATAAAATATTGAAATTATTTTGTGAAAACTAGGAAAATGGAAAAAAAAAACTTCTCCCAGAAATAAATTACTTACTATTTTTAAACTTGGAATTGTATAAGAGATAAAAAACAGTGATGGTAAAATTGATAGTAGAAAAACAATTATCCTTATCATTAATCGGCTCAGCCGATTAATTGGCAGATTATCAACAGCCGATTAATCGGTAATCGGTAATCGGCCAATTTGCTTATCGGTGCATCCCTACAGATGGTTAGCAAGAAACTATCATATTAGGATCTGCGATAGTGTTGAAACCAGGCTTGGAGTCAATTACGAGAAAATGTAATCGATTACGATTATGATCACGAGCATGAAAAATTGAAGATAACAATTACGATTACGATTACAGTCCTCTGCCAAATCACAATTACAATTACAGCAACGATTAAATTATGTAAAAAATGTAATCGATTACGATTATTATTTGCCGATAACGATTTCGACTACACGATTACAGATTTGAGAGGAATATGTATTTTTATATACAGAAAGGAGGATCCGGAAATTTTTGTTAGGGGGATCAAGTTTCAGTGCACCTCATTAGTTAAGCGGAAGGAAAACGAAGCATGTAAAATTTAAACCTTCTTTAAAATACCATACAATACTGCACAGCAAGCAATATTTTTTATTTCATTCTGTGAAATTAACCATTTATTTATTTGGATTAGATTACACGATTACAAGGCTAAATTACGATTATTGAAAGAAATATTACAATTACGATTACACAAGAAATACTTGATTAAAATTACGATTACAGGATTACGAGCGTCCCATTTCCAAATTACGATTACGATTATAAAAAAAATTGTAATCGATTACTCGGATTACGATTACGTAATCAGCGATTATTCCAAGCTCGGTTGAAACCAAACTCAAAATCCCACTTACGGTCCTGTTGCGAGTTTTTCCTTTAAAAGACCCCTTTTTAGTTTTCGATGTTAGCGTCACTTGAGCATCTTTAGCGTTTTGTTTACTAATGAGAAAAAAAAAAACTTGATGAGATAAAGATATACAGAAAAAAAAGAACTCTACATAAATCTTAGTTTTTTTTTTATTGATAAATCTTTTTCAGAGCAAGATTTCATTTAAATATCCTGTATACTAGTGATAAGTAATTGATGAATCGAACATTTTGCCAACACGCGTTTCAACGTACAGAACACTGACAACATATGATTTGTCAGTCTATGGCAAATCAATAAGGCATTTAGCCTGATCATCACAGATTATAATGAAACTTTCAAAAATCTTACTCTTTATGATATCTTAAATTAACTGTAAAAAAAAAAGAAGGAAAAAATCTATCATTCGCAGTTGACTGATTACACAACCCTGCAAGATTTAACTTATGGAAAAATACAAAAGCAGTTTTCGCTGATTCTCATGCTATTTGGTTTTTTGGTCTCCTGATTTCGAGAATGACCTCCATTTTTTTCTACCACGTCAGGATTTTTTGAAAAATAGATTTTAATTTTTTCTGTAATTTTGCTTCAAATATAATCATTTCGAGCTGTTTTGCATGCAGTGACTTTCAACAGTGCTTTTTTCCATTTACATAATCAATGCAAATGATTCACATTGATTTTTCCGCAATAAATTACTTTTATTGGTCACAAGTTTGAGAAAAAAGATAAAAAATGACAAATTTTTACTAATTCGAGGAGCAAAAAAAAATTTTTTTTGAAATCGCAGGCCTGTGGTATTACTTTTTAAAATTCGTTAAAAAGCACTTTTTTTACTTGCCGGCAGTGCTTTAAATTTTTATAACTCAAGTTCCATGAGAGTTACAAAATTTTATAATAGCTCATTTTAGTGACAAGTATATGCTCTTAAGTTTGATACACAACTTGAATTATTTGTGGAACTTGTTTTTTTACAAAATTTCAAAATTTATTCTAAAATTTAAAAAAATAGTGTATTTTAGAATTGTTGAAAGAAGGGGAGCAAAGTGGGATGCAATTATTTTTAAACAAAATACATTTTTTATCTTCTTAACCCCTTATTTTATGGTTTTTTCGGATTACGCGCGATTTTCGTTGTCCGTGATACCGTGCCACCCAATTCCGCCGATAATCGGGAGTGTACTGTAAACACATTTATTTCTCAAGGCCAGGGGGTGGGGGGGGGGGCAATTGACACCCCTAACCGCCCTAAATGCAGTTAACCCATTCGTGCCCAGTAGCCTAAAAACGGGACGCTTGTTAGTTACTGCATACAAAAAACTGTAATTGGTATATCATTTTACTAAAGCTGTTTTTCACAAGTTAAATAGTCCATCTTCTTGAGAAAACGAGTTAGAGCCACTATTTGGACATCAGAGTTTATTTATTGACAGCTATTTTCAGACCAATCAGTCAAGCAACGATCCAGCATGGGTAGCCACAGAAAGTAAGTTTTTTTGCGAACTTATTTTTCATAAAATTAAACTATTTTAAAATGATTTGCTTAAAATTGATCGGAGATACCTTCTGTAATGTTACTTTGCACAAATAAAGTCAAGTAGGATCGTATTTTGCTCACATATCTGCAAAATATCCCATAAACAGGACACTAAATAACTTAATAAATATGGCAACGGCGAACTATTTTAAGCCTAAAATGTATGTAAACCATTCCAAGGAAGAGTTTTAGCAGAAGAGATTAGGTGTGAAGAAATTTTTTGGTGGATAATATTTTCTGGATGATTTGGGGTAGGGGGGAATCGGGACAGATGTGTATTTTTTTTTTTTATTTTTTTGTTTTTGGTTTTGAGGTGTGGTGGATTATGTGGCAGTTGGTGTGGTATGTTGGGGCGGGGGGATGGCACATGTTGGTGCACGGCGGGTAGTGGGGGTGTGGGTGAGAATGTGTAATTTATTTTTTCAGTGGTTACGGGAGGGTGGGTGGGCGCATCTATCATTTAGACGAACAAATTTAGTATTTTCCCCCAAATAATGTCCCTCTTTGTCTCTGCCGAAATCTTGCTTTCATTTCTTCTGATTCACTTTCTGTGGCGGGTGCCATGGTCTCTAGTCGCGATAAACTCAGTCATGCTGCAGAGACGGAGTGTTTTATGACGGGATCTATTGGATTAACACGTGTAAGGTAATATACCATGTAGCGAGTGTGCGTGAATGGGCGCGGCATTGATTTGTGGGGGGTGTGCGAAGATCACAGTGAGCTCAATGTGAGTTGTGTGGTGTATATAGGTTTGGAGTAAGTTATGTGCGATTAAAAATGTGAGGTTTGTGATAGTATAGTGGGTGAGTGAAGTCAGATGAGAGTCGAGATAGCTCGTCGCATCTGAGTGTATGTGACAAACAGCTGTTACATGTGTGTGCGTGCTTGGGGGGGTGGTTAGATGATGGTGATTGATATGTAGTTGGATATCACACAAAAGGTGTTTGATATCGGATAGTGGGTTTATGTGTTGTCAGAGGTACTTGAGTGTGCAGTGTGTATGAGGCACATTGGGAAGAGGTGGGGGGAGACTAGGGTATGGGGGCAGGTAGTGGGGGGTGTTGTGGTGTGGATTGGCTTGTGGGTCGTGAGAGGTGTTTGTGTGAGGGTAGATTGTTTGGCTCGTGTACTTATGTGCATGCGATCTGAGGTTAGTCAGACGAATTGGGAGGTGAGCTCTTAGATTATCTAAAGGTTGAAGGGAGAGTGATGTGGCAGAGGTATGATAGACGTATTTTGGATGGGAGTAGAGTGGGTGTGGTCTATAGTTATGCTAGTGTAGGTGTGTGAGTTTGGTTTTGAGGTATGTTGTATTTGTGGTAGTTTGGGTTTAGGGGTTAAGGTTGTGGGGGGTTGGGTTGTGTGTGTTTGTAGGTGGGAGATGTGGTCGTGAGTGAATTTAGGTGTGATGAGATGTGGCTGTATGGTTGAGTTTGTGTGGGTGTATGTGACGTGTTGAGAGTTTAGCTTTTTTGAGCTGTGGTAGAATTTTTGGATATTTGATATATTACATTTTTATAGTATGCTGTCGTTTGGAGTGAGAGTTTGGTAGTTTGAGGGTGAGGGTGGATAGTGGGGGTGTGTGATTTGGGATGATGAGGGTTGTTGTGACTTGGGATTGGGATATACTTGGGGTGAGTTGTGGAGTTGTGTGGAGTGTGTGGGGAGGTGGGGATAGTGTGTATGATTGGTGGAGTGGAGGGTGGTGGTGGGTGTGTTCTCTGGGTGGGTCGGGTGTCGGTGGAGTGTGGTTGAGGAGTGTGGAGTGGATGTATGAGAGATGTGGGTGTGGTGTTTTGAGAGTGGGATTTTGAGTGTGGTGGTAGGTGAGTAGGGGGAGTCTGTTGGTGGGGGATTGATGTGATTAGGGGTGGATGTTATCTGCTATTGTGGTGTGTGGGGGTGGATGGTTGTGGTGTGTTTTTAGGGATATAGAGTGCGATCATGTACTAAGGAGAGTGGGTATTGATATTGGAAAAAGAGTAAAAATATATGAAGAGTGTGTTTAAAAGGGGTAGAAGAATATGTTTGGTTTGGGTAGTTTTTGTTTGGTTTTGGGGGTTGTGGTTTGGGGGTTTTTGGGGATTAGGGGATAATGATTGTGTATTTAGGTGTGGATGGAGGGGTTTTGGTTTATGATATTGGGTTGTAAGTGTAGATTGGTGTTGGGGTGGAGATGGTTTTGGTGGTGAGTGTTGTTATAGTAATGAATAGGAGGATTTTTAGGGGTAGGGGGTGGTTTGGAATGGGGGGGTTTAGGATTGGGTTTTTTGAAGGGAAAGTTTGAAAAGAGTGATGTTATTGGTGGGTTGTTGGATGATATTTTTTGAGTTTATGAATTTAGAAGTGATGAAGAGGTTTAAGATTTTGTAGTTTTTAGGATTAGGGTTGGGAGATTTGGGATGTTTTAAATTTTGGAGTTTTTGATTTGTAAGGGATTTTGTAATGGGATTTAGGGGGTTAAATGAGTAAAGGGAGGTATGATGATTGATAGTAAATTTGGAGAGAGGGTTAGGATAGGATTGTTGGAAAGTTGAAATGGTTGAGAGTTAAGAAGAGATTTTAATTGAAGGGTGTTGTGTGGTGATAATGAATTATGATTAGTGATATAAGGAATGTTAAAGTAATTTATTTTTTAAATGTGTTTATAGATTTTTTTTTTTTTTTTTGAAGGTTGTTAAGAAAAAGGGAAGTTATTTGAATAAGTGTAAAATACTAGGTATGTTAATACCACATTTCTTAAAATTATAATGAAGATGCACCTTATGTTTAGTATTAGAGTTGTTTATGAGTATTGTAAGTTGAAGTTGAGTAGAACATACGAAAAAGCTCTTCCTACGTATTCATATAATAAAAATTCTAGAGTACAGCATCTTAAAAAAATTTTGCCCCCTCACTTTTAATCACCACTCGCCGCCACTGGTGATCAATAGTTACAAACCAGTATACGTAGAAAAAGTAAGAAATAAAATCAATCGCCCCTCCCCATGAAAGTTTTCTGGATCCGCCCTAGCCCTTGCCCCTCAAAGCGTGACAACATTTATGGACAGCCCCCCAGCACAGATATCCTTTCTGCCGATGTGACTGAAGCTGAGATTAGAACTTTAGCTCCATCCATTTGCACAAAGGAGACATTTTTTCACATATAATTTGTTTAATCCCGGAATTTCAAACTTTATCCTTTTATTGTGACGTATTTTGTCAAATGCTTGGCCGCCGCTTACATGAACCACGTTTGTTTTAAAGAGTTTTGATTCAGTAAAGCGGCTAATTCAATAGAGCTGGATATTATTCTATTTTTGGCGATTTTTGATTCATTAAATTGGCTGATTCAATTAACCGGAGTCCGCTGTACTCAAGTATAGAGAACCATTATGTATCTCAATCTGAAGTATCAACTGTCAAAAAAGTGTTCTTGTATTTTGAAAAATAATAATTTATACGCGCTGCGGGCATGACCATACAACCACGCTTACAGTATGTACACATGATTATTTTTCAAGTACAGTGGCCGCCACTTACATTCCTCGCCCATTGCACTCATGGGGAATATTCCTCCGGATTGAGTGACAAGAGCACCTACATACAAAAGGATTAAAGACCTAACTAAAAGTTAAAGCTGGTTGCACTGGACACTTGTTGAAAAGAAAACGACGAAAATGGATAGGCATCGGGGTAAAAACACAACTGACTGCTTTCCAAGAACGAACAACAGCAAGTGCTGGACAGACAGGTAAAAGACAGCTGACACTTTTAAGAGCTTCACTGTGCACTTGACCACATTCCCATGGGGAGAGGCGGGAGTTTTCCATACACTGCTATGAGAAGTAGACAGGTGCAGCAGAGGCTTCTATAAAACATGCTTTCCTGGAAAAGATTAACCGTAATTTTACGGATGATTGCGTAAAACAGTTATATCCGACTCGTTGAAAGTAAGGGAACTGAAACAAAAATGGTTCAAAATAGAGCAAAACTGTTTTCAGACTGCCAGCATTATAGGTAGACTTTTAAAATCTCGTCTCCTTCTTATCTAGTCGAGTCCACTTATTGAAATATCGGAAGAATATTTCGTTTAATGTGATTACTTTTCAATGTATGCAAACCGTTGTAATTGTTCGTTTTGATTCCGGAAAATGGAATATCTCGTTTATTAGAATAATTTTCCGTGGCAATAGTCTATTTTATTAAGCAGCTCATTTGGTATAAACTTATTTTCCAGTGTGATCCTAGAAAATATTCTCACTATTCTCACGGCTTTATTTGCATAGGAGCCAATGACAGCTTAGCTCTTTCCTCTTTTGCTTTTATTTTTCAGTGAAGTTTTACAGATTAGGAGACATTTCTTGCTCTTTATGAGGGTTTGGAAGAATGTAGGACTCCTGCACATTTTTTTTTTTCAAATTTAAATTTATTCTCAGTTATAATCTCTTTATTATTTTCTGGATTGTGGGCAATTTCTGCTCATATTAATTTTTCCTTTCGTAATTGAGGTTGATTCCCTCCCTATCTGAATGAATTGTTTTCAAATTTGAGTTAATTCTCTTTTCTTCTTTTTTTAGCAGAAATAATTAACGAATTTTTAAACATTTTTTTTCAATGAAAAAGTATTTCTACTCTTTAGTATGCTTGGAATTGGTGCTCTTAAAAATGGTTATATGTCACGTGTCACTTTAGCAGACACTGTGACACCTTATTTATTTACAAAACGGTTCTTTAGATAAATATTGCTTTTATTTTTGTCGAGTGCCTCAACCGGAAATCTTTCTAATTGGGGGGAGGGGGAGAGGGGGAAGTTTTAGCAATCCATACATGTATATAAGCTAACATAGAGGGGTGCCCCGAAAGGAAGATCAAGAGGTCACTGACTTCCCAGAAATGTCTTCCTATGACAAATTCTATCTGCCGACTCAGCAATTTGAAGACAGCACTGCTATATTTCATTTTTTTTTAAACTTTTAAAGTGATGCCTAATGTCTCTTCTAATTACATGGTATGTGTGTATGTTCGTATTCATTATTCGGTAAAATTCAGAACTTTATTCGGCAAGTAAACGAATTGGGGCAAATTGTCGCACTAAAACCCAATTATAGTTGCTTCCCCAGATTTTTAGATACAAAAACATAAAGATGAATTGTGAAATGAACATTTTAGAAACAAACTTTCAGGAAAGTGTCAGACTAATCTGCAAATGGACGAGTTTTTAAATATGGCCAAGAGTGAGAGATTTATTCTTGCATAATTAATGATACTTTGACAAAACAAATCAGCGGAGAAGAATAAAAGTGTTCTAAGTAGTTGTTACAATAGAATACAATGGGTTAAACACACTGGTTTTATACGCAAAAACAAGAGACTATATCGAGAGAGAAAAAATCGCCACCAGTTTCAAAAAGAGTAAAGGCCCGGTTTCCTAGAATCGTCGCCGACGCCGGGCGCGACGCACGCTGGAATCAGAACCAGTTTGATTGGAGCGTGGTATGAAACGACGTCACTCTGCGGCTCAGGCGCATGCGCAGAAGGCAGCGGAGTCTGTCGCCTCGCCAGAGATCGACGATTTCACTCCTAGGAAACCGGGCCTTAAACGTCTTGTGCGTGACGATTCGACTAGAAAGTGAAAAAATGACAACAGCTGAATCAATACCTGCATCTAACGCAAATGTGCAGCGTATTATTAATTTAATGAGAAATGTTTGGACATACGAAAGGAATAAAATGTTCATTACGGTTCTGTTCGTCCTTGAATTTTGTGTGTGTGTTTTTTTAAAAATCTACCTTATAGTCGTGCACATATAAAAATAATATTTACTGAAAACAAAGAGCGCCTTCGCCTTGCGTAGTCAAGTACTGTTTGATTTTCTTAGGTAAAACCTTCCGCGTATTTACGCATGAGTCAGGTTTTCTCTGATCTTACCAAAATAGGGGTGATAGGTAAGATAACAATAAGGGGAAAAATCTGTACCTCAGAACCAGACTAACGTAAGTCCATTTTCGTAAATTTTCAGTAGAGGGGAAAACGATTGTCGAATACATGCAAAGGATGGGACTCGCGCTTTTTTCACGCTGCTAAATAATTGTGAGTGAGTTTGTTTTATAGAATATTGTTTTAATGAGTTGATGTGGAATAAGATTCTACATACAATAAAGCAAAAAAGTGAAAATGGCCATTTTTGGACTTATGTCGTTCTAGTTCTGAGGTACAGAAATAATAGGAAGCATTTTGAGCCGTATCAAACAACGTAGAACGATGCTAATTTCAAATACATAGTTTAGTTGAATGTGTTAAAGGAATAGCAAAAAAAAAAAAAAAGCAAGTTTTCAATTGAAAACATCGGAAAGTTCCTATTCACAACCCATCACCACATCTTTAAGTGGAACAGCTCCTGAGTGCTAGGCACGGTTTTCACGGACGGACAGTAACAAGTACCTAAAGAAAAATAATTAAATGCAGTAGTTTCCCGATTATCGGCAGTCGGATTATCAGTGGTTCAGATTATCCACAGGTCTTTAACACTTTAGTTTTCTTTTTTACGGTGATAATAATTTACTGAATGCAAAAAAAAAAAAAAAAAAAGTAAGTGCGTTGTTGGGCGACTATGCGCCTTGGCTCCTGACAAGCACTGGACATGCGTTACGGCATATAGGGGTTGAAATAAAATAACATCCATAGGCAAGGCGGGACTCGAACCCGCAACCTCTTGCTTACGAGGAGAAAACTCTGATGTTACACAAAAGCGATATTTCTAAAATTGACTTTTTTTCAATTTGAAATCCTCTTTCAGGGGCGGATACAAGGGAGGGGCAATGGGGGCGATCGCCCCTTCTTTGAGGGACTCTCACCCAATAAATTTTCAACATAGAAGCTCAAAAAACTTTATTTTAGACGAGTTATAATGATGTTGAAGGAAGGAAATTTGGGCTTTCCCTCGGAAATGTTTCGAAATTGAAGTTCGAAACTCGTGTGATAAATATTTACTAACCAGCATACATAGTAAAAAGTAAGTAATAAAAGTCAACCGCCCCTCCCTTGAATAAATTCTGGATCCGCCCTTGTCCTCTTTAAACTAATAGCGTGAAACATAAAAAATAAAATTCCCATAAAAATGGAGATTTCAGACTTTATGAAAATACTTTTCTTGATGGAAAAAACTGAAAAACTGATAGCACAGAAAATATGTAATAGGTGTGACTGATGTAACAAAGATTTCGTGATTGATTTTACGATAACAAAACATTGTTACAATAATAAATAATGTCTCTCTAACTATTGACAAAGCATATATTTTGTCCAAAATTGAAGTTAAATTGTAAGAAATAAAGAATGGCAACAAAATCTTAGTTACACTAATTAAGTTTTACACATTAATTTTTAATAAATTGTCCTCTTAAAATAACTACTTCTGGGAAAGGCTAATTTTTTTTATTACTTTTTCTTTCGAATAATAAATTTCATTCACATTGTTAGGCCATTTACAAACATTTTACTGCTTAAAACTTGACATTAACTGGCTACTTCTGTTTTTGAACGGTACTAACTTCACCTCATAGAATTGACTATCATGTTCCACAAGAACCCTCTCTCCTCTCTCTCTCTGTTGCAGCCTTCAATGTCGGAACACATTTTGCTAAATTAGACTTCAAAAAACTGTTTTGAACTTTTGGTGATTCAGTAAATCAATGCCAAAAAAGTGTTGCTGCTAATTACCTGCTCCAGCTTCTGATTTATTAAAAAATATTACTCAAATATAACTATTAATAATATAGCTGAAAGCTCGGGGGGGGGGGGGGGAGCTAAACTATTTTCACATTTCTTGAAGTGTAGCATGTAAAAACTTTTTTGCACGGTACAAAAAAGATATACATACAATCGATTGTGATTTGGATTTTCTTCACTAATATTGAAGTTCTCCGAATCTTTAGGAAAATAATGTGGCTATTTCAAAAGGTAGTGTAGGCTATTATGAAGCTTTTGTGGTAATTTCACAGGAAAATATTGTACTGTAACTTGCTACATCAAAAACATATGTTTCAATTCCGCAAATTTGCTTTCTCATTTCTATATATTGTTTCACAAATAAATTCATCTGCTTCTAGGAGTATTGCAGATGTTTTTTTAGCGTCTTATCTCTTCAGAGTTATCATTATTCCAAGCAGTTTTGATATCTTTCCAGCCTGGTACATGTTTCCTAAGATCATATAGGGTCCAAAATTACTTAACCATGTTCTGTTTTCATTGGCAAACACTTTGATTTAACTGCCATACACGGAGAGTTAGGAGTACTTGTTTGCCCAGTTTCAATTTAAAAAAAAAAAAGGGCAGGTGCTATTTAAAACCGGGCTCTTTTGTGTTCTACATTTTCTTGTATTTCTTTTCCTAATTTATCTTTTTTAAAACTTGATTCTAAACTTACTTTGAACTTAGCTAGATAATCACTTAAAAAAAAAATTATTTTTTCTCTTTTTTTCTCTGCTCATTTTATCATACACTGTTTTTGATTTACTAATCTTCATATTTTCCGTCATTTTAAATTTCTCTTCACCTAATATGTTGCCTTTTTGCAGCAGTTAGTGCCATTTGTATAGTTTATTTAAAGCATCTTAGTGAAAAGAGAAATGTGACTATGTTACTGACTGATGTTACACATTTTAAGCAAGTTTTAAATATATTAATTCAACTACTTTTAAATATTTAAGTGAAGAATATTAAAGATATCATCATAAATGAAGAGAATATGACTTGTTGTAATCTTGGGTTTAGTTTTGTTTAAGTAAAACAAACTTTTATACTATTTTGTGACTGACGTTACATGAATGTGAGGACTAATTTATAAAAATTGTTTACAAAATAATTATAACAGTTTGAAGCTTCTTTGTTGGCTTAATCTCTTCATTCATAAACTAAATTTCAATAAAAAATAAAACTGTAGACATACCAGTTAATTTCATAAGTAAAAAAAACAGATGAACTTTCAATAGCTCTAATACAAGAAAACATGTGCTCAAAATGGTGTTGTCAAAACTTTCCTATAAAACTTACAAGAAATGAGTTTATAGCCTTTTTACCGTTATTTTATACAAATTCATTCTTTTTTACATTATATGAAATCAAAAAACTATTGGTACATTGCAATTTTTTTTCGTGTGTGATGTCTCCTGTTTCGTGGAATTGCCCTATACGCAAAATTTAAACCACTACGTAACTTCAGGGACAAAAGAGCAGTCTGTCTGGAAAATGGACCTAGTGTTTCAGTTTTTCGTACATAGTTAAGCCTTTAAAATTGACTAAAAATAACTAATTCGAAATTTAGAATTTGCTCTTCGAGATGCATTACACGGGGATACGTTCGAATTTTTGTGCCAAGTTTCAGGTCGGTAGGTGCTGTGGGGGCTTCTGGCCAGCGGTTAAAAACAAACAAACACCGCCACCTTTATATATATAGATATATATATATAAATCGCACGAAAAAAAGGACCAATTATCTCTGTTTTTCTTCAAAAAAAAAAAAACAAATAAAAAAATCCCTTTTGTATTTTTGAGTAATAGCTTCATTCCTGCGTAATATTTAATTTAACCAGAAGAAAGCTTTTTTTTTTAACAGAAGAGATTCCTTTATTAAAAATTAATCAAGCGACTGTGTTTCTCTTTATTATTATTATTATTATTATTACTTTGGTTTTTATCTTCGGCAAAGGAGTTCATTAAATATCCCTCATATTAGCTCAGCAGCTTTTGAAGCGGATAAAACTGCTGCATGGAAAGATTCTTTTTTCGATTCGAAGATTCTCTTTTAAGCATGCAATAAATTATAACTGTTGTGAAAAATTTGAACTCAGATGTAAAAAAATATTTCATAGATTCAGTAAAAAATTCATTTTCTTCAAACTTACAAAAGTGAAAGTATTCGAATACTACCTATGTCAGTTATAACGGTATAGGAGGGTCCATGCTATTTAAGAAGTCAAAGACGAAGCGACATTTTAAGGAATTTAATTTTATAAAAGGGGGGGGGGTAGGGGGGAGTAGACTTAAATGATTCCGCGTTAGAAAAACTTAAATAACTAGTATAAAATCTTGAATGCTTAATATATTTCCAAATTCGCTGATCGGATTTACACTAGATTTTACGTAATAAACATATTTTAAAGATGTTTCAAGCTTTAATTAGCAACGAAAAAAAAAAAAAATTATTTTCCTAAAAGTAAGGGGAGTTTCCCCTTAAACGCACAAAAATGTAGAAAATGTTCCATACACGTGTTTCGGTGTTACAAGGATCGTCCTTTTCAAGGCTAAGACTAAGCTTATGGATGAAAAAACATGTGAGAAAAGCAACAGGTACAGAAACAAGCAGCTTAAAAAGTAAACATAGCGGATTAAACTTTTATTCCGATAGGATCATTTAAGCAACCTCCCCCTAATTAAAATTACTCTCTTTAAATAGGACTTAGTACTTTTTGATTAACCCTTTAACTGTCATGCCCGAGATAGTCTCGGGCACAGCACTGATGGTGTTCGAAAATGTCACGCCCGAGTATTACTCGGGGTAATTTTTTTCTTTTTTTTTTTGAGTGCATCGTATTGTTGTACCCGAATATATATCAGGAGATGTTTATTTCGGCTTCATCTCTTTGTCAAACCAGACTGTTTCCAAGCCCGTCATTTAGGGGGGGGGGCAGGGAGGTCAATTCCCCCCCTGACTTTGAGAAATCAATGTATTTACATATAAGTGGGCGTGGTTTTGTATGTTTTTCGATGAAATTGCATTATGTTTGGACCCTTTGCCCCCCCCCCTGGAAAAACTTGAAATGACGTCCCTGACTGTTTCTCGGGCTTGTGCTTCTAAAAGTGTTTCCAGTTATACCACACAAGACTGAATTACTGAAAGCTATTCACTTTTATTTATTTATTTTTTTTCCATTTATTTATTTATTTATTTTTTACATTTTTAGAAAATAATGCTCCACTAGAAGCGAACTTTACAACTGCCATGTTGAGTGGCAGCCGCCTCAGGCAAATATGCAGTGGCTACAAAACTTTAAATATTTTACCCATGTGCTTCAAAATATCAATTTTTAACTTCTAAGTATGTTTTATTTTGTACTAAACATTTGATTTTTGCAATAAAAAAATTTGACAATTTGTGCACCCAAATCATCAAAATAACTTGACAGTTAAAGGGTTAACTTTTTATATTTAAAGGTTTTTACGTAAGTTACTTTAACGTTATAGAAAATTGTTATTAACAAACCTAAATTTCGCACGGAAAATAAGAACTAATTTAATAGCAAATTTACTATTTGATTTCCGTTTTCTTTCTTTCTTTTTTTAACCCCTGATGCAACAATTAAAGTTATACAAGCTATAAGTTTGATGGGCCTGGTGTATCTGTGTACTGTCTCTGGCACCGTACAGCCTAAGCGGTTGGATCGAGTTAGAAAATTATTTTTTTTGTTTGAAAGGGAAATGATCGAGAGTATTCTTAGCTAGGTCGCGACTTCGGATAACATTAATTAACGAAGATATTAATTAAAAACCTTTATATAAAACATTTTTCACGATTTTTGAAGTGAAAACGTACTGTAAAACTTAATACTATACTACCAAAAGAAAGAAAAAAAAATCTGTGTCTGATATAAGATGTGTTTGGAACTTCCATGTAATATAGAACTCTAATTATAACGTTTTTTTTTTTTGTAAATGCGGCTAAGGCTTAAATCTACAGGATTGGAAACCGATGTCATTGTTTGCCAACGGAGGAAAATAAAACTCAATGATCTAAAATGTTTATTTGCTGCTAGTTTCTGTTTGTTAAAACAATTCAAATATTTATAATTGATTTTAGTACAAGGGTTTTAATAGGATTTTTAATTTTCCTTCTTTATTCTGCTTTTGCGACTAGAAAATTTCATCTAGTAAGGATTATCTTTCCTTTTCCATGTTTACCAAATCCTCTCAAAGACAACTAAATACATTTAGATTTAAAATGCTTTACGACCAGAGAAGTTCGTTTTGATATGATATCGACAATAAAGTGCCAGTGGGTTGTTTAAATTTTTAATGTAATCTTAGTAGGAGAATGTGGGGCAAAGTGAAATAGCGGGTCAAAGGGAAATGGTAAAATATTTTCGCAGTTTTGCAGAGCCATCTATCTAGCAATATTTCAACTAAGTTCATAAACATATAGTTAATTCCTGTCAAAAAACTAATATCTCCAAAGATCAACAAAAAAAATTGTATAAGCGATTTTCAAAATTTTATACCTTTATTGTAATATTTATGGTTTTTTAAAAATATTTCTTGCTTTTATAAAATGATAAAATTTTTGTAATTTTCATTTTAACTATTAATTGAGATCTACTGATGTCCAGTGCAATCCTTATTTTAGTTCATATTAGGCATGTTTTGATTTCGATGTAAGTTTATTAAGTGCACGCGGGGCAAAGTGAAATAGTTCATTTCGTTTGCTTATGCATTCATTTTCTTAAATCACGTACGTATTTCTTCATTTATTAATGTACTAGCGGTACCCGCACGGTTTTGCTCGTGGTATAAAATTAAAAGTTCATTTGTTAAATAATTGATGTAGCAGAAAGAATACTCTATTTTAGTTATAATTCAACTATAATTCCTTAAAAACATGATATAAAAATAAGCCAAAATAGAAAAAAAGAACAATTTTGTTGATTACAGAAATCAACAAAAATCTTACTAAAGTTTAAAAGAAGTTTTCTTTCCTAACTTCAAAAACAAAGTAATACATTTTCCGAAATGAAACACTTTAGAAAGAACGTTGCAATATCGCAATTTATACGATATTTTTATAATTTACCGAGTTTTAATTCCTTAAAAACTGAGAGAATAAAAACAGACGATTTTTCCCAACAGTTAAATAACTCATTTTAATAAGGCTAGGAGTTTGGATTGCTATAAACAGGGTTGCCAGATAATTGAAATCGAAAAATATTACGCTTCCTCTAAAATAATAGGGTCAGGTGGGGGAAAGTGGGGCTAAAATCAAGCTTTTTTTCGATTAGACCCTAAAATCTGACTATTAAATTTATTTTAATGAAAATTTTTATGCATTTTATATACATTGGACTCATATAGATTAAGTATGAAGCAGATTTGCTCAATTTTGAAGGTTTGTTTTCTTTCAGTGATATATTTAAAAGTTCGTGTTTTGATAGACCCACTTTCCCCCATGGTGGGGGAAAGTATGGCTAGTTTAGAAATACGTGTATGTTAGCACAAAAAAAACATAAATATTGTTTTTTAAGTAAGAATACAGTGGAGTAAATGTACCTTAACTACATTTAAATGCAGAAACGTAAATATTTATACATTTTTAATTCTGGTATTTAATTAAAGAAATAATGTCAACAGAAATTGAGCATTAATTATCGATCAGATGGGAAAACACTGGTCTTAAAAACATTGTTATGAAAACTTTTGTTTAGTCATTCAATGAAATTACAGAAATATAGAGAATAGTGTTAAAAAATATAAAGCTTTAAACCTTCACAGATGTTGACTTTAGAGACCAAACGAATCAGCTTCATATAGCACTTAGCTAAGCCTAATCATAGACCCACTTTACCCCACCTCATAAAAAACCTTATAAAAAAACAAATTCTCAAATTTTTTCTTACTTTTATATGGCGCTAAGTTCTATGAATAATCCACTTTAACTCTGTACAAAAAATTATCGATTATGCTTCTTAATAACTGTGTTTTAAAGAAGTTTATTAGCAGCTTAAAATTACATTTCGTATGGAACGAACATAAACAAATATTTTTTTCATTCTTTAAATTGCTGCCAGATTTTAAAACTAAAACAAAATTATTTGCTGTAATCTCAATTCGCGTCTTAAAAAAAGAATTAACCAATTATCTCATTTAGAATCGAATAAATTGGTGTTTTTCGAAATAGCCCCATTTTACCCCATGGACCCACTTTCCCCCCACCTGACCCTATACTACAAAATAACTGTTTAAAATCGTTGCCAAAATCAATATTGCTGGGATGCGAAATCTATGAAAATGAAAAAAAAAAAAAAAAAAAAAATCCGCCAAATCTTTCAATTAAGTTATTAAGCTGTGCTTATGGAATTATAGTAATTTAAAAGCAGGGTTGCCAGAAAAATATTAAAAAAATACTACGCGTCTTATTTGGGCCGAAAAAATACTACCGTAGGTATCAAAAATACTATGTTTGGCAACGCTGGCTACAAAAACAAATACATTTTGAAAATTATTAATGGAAAAAAGAACGAAATAAAAAAAGGTATAAAAACGTAACCAACATGAAAAGTTAATTTCCGTTGTGATAAAATAATTCATTTCATCTTTATTTTCAAATTTTATTCTCGAGCTTAACCATTTTCGAATCGTTTGACTTGCTTTGCTCAAGGTAAGCCTTGAATTTCCGGGATTCTAAAAACAATTTTTCAGCTCTTCTAATGCTTGTAGAAACTTCTAATTGATATCATTTTTAGCAGAACATTTTAAGCGTTCGAATGACATACGACTTGAAAATGTATATGAAATATTTCTTCCCCATTTTATTGAATTTGTATGAAAAATGAGCTGAGAATTAAAATAGAAAAAGAACGAAATGGAATTTTCGAAAAAACGCTTCGAGACGCACCCACTCATGCTACGAACTAATTTTGTGCCAAATTTTAAGAAAATCGATCGAACGGTTTTGCTGCTACGCGGGTTACAAACATACAGACAGACAGACCCACATTCAGCTTTATTATTAGTAGAGATAGAGATTCGCATTCTTTCACTTATTAAGTCAGTTATTTATTCAGTCATTCACTTACTTTGTTATTCATTCTCTATTTTATTCACTCATTTCTTTTCTGATATATTAAGCAATTCATTTTTTTTTGTTTATTTTTTTCTCGTTTATTTTTTCTTTAATAATTCATTTATTCGTTTATTTACGTATTCATTTGGTGAAAATTACTGTAACTTATCAAATAGAAAATATTTTATTTGAAAAATAATATATTTTTTATTTTGCCCCGTTGTTTTCTTGAGGTGATAAATTTCCACCTTTTTTTACGGTGCAAAAGAACTGCCAAAAATGAAAAATAACATTTCAACGATAGTTGTATTACAAAATACAATATTAAATCTTTATGTACACTGACTTTTAGAACAAATACCCGATTTGTTCATTTTGAAACAGGCGTGTTATCTTAACCATTTCACTTGGCCCCACATTTCCCTACTTGTTTTTGTTTTATTTTAAATTAAAGATTTTACAATCCCCTCTCCTCTTCATTTGTCTTTCGTTACCAAACTTATTTTATGACTCTCGTGACAGCATGAGTAACAATTTTAAGGACAGGTTTTGCTATGAATGAATTCGTTTTTGGGTAATAAATAAATGAATAAATAAATAAATAAATAAATAAACATTTGCATCCACGGGAAAACATTGAGGGGAAAAAAAGCATGAACTCTGCAAAGTTTTAATTTAAATACTTTAGCCTAGGAAGGGGCGGGGGACAAGTTTTTTGATGAATAAGCCATATGCCTCGAAAATTTAGCTCTATCAATACAACGGTTTCGTGAGCAATTCAAATTCAGAAAATAGCATTAAAATAATGCAAAATTAATAGAAAACAGTGCAGTTGAAGTATTTAAAAGCCTTTTTACTATATTAATATTGATCGGATTGTTCCAAACCTTTTCTGAATTATACTAAAAATATTAAACTTCTAGCAAAAAATTGAGAAATCGATCTTTTCATTGATTTTCGGGTACCTTAATACAGTGAAAAAGCTGTTTGACGTGTGAACTTTTAGGGAAAGCGACATTGCTACGCTTAAATTTTATGAAATTTACTTTACGACAGAAGTAAGAAAAAGGTTTTATTGTTGGCATCCAATACAGCCTCTCTGCACAGAAGAATTCTGAGGAGAAAGAAGTTAGCCTGGGCCTTAAATTTTAAAATTATTTTGATTCGCAGAACTTTTTTTTTTTTTACAGAAAGCACTTTACGATCAAAGATGTAACATATAGTCTCAAGGGAAAAAATTAAAACATATAAATCAATAAATAAAACAAGTTGCCGAATAAATAGTTAAAAAATAAGTGAATAACTTTTCGCACACATATTTTGAAAGTTTTCTTACGTACACAGTGTATATGTAAGACAAGTACTTTTCAATTGTATCTTTAAAACTTACAGTTTGAATATAAAAGTAATTAAATAAAACAGAAAGATGCAGTCTATTTTCTGGAGTTATTATTTTCTTATTTTAATTAACCTTAAGAATTATGAAAAATGTTTACTTTTGCTAAAAACCTAATTGCATAAAACTTTTAAATTAGAAAGAAGCTATGATTTTGTAAAATATTAAAACTTCATTCTCCTATTCTATATTCGCATTGTTGAAAAATTGCCTTCATTTTACTTAATGATGTAAATATTTACCGACTGTTTTTACTTTTATAATTAATTACATTTAATTTTTTAAGTAATTGTGCTTTTTAATTGTTGGATTGCAGCGGTAATTTTGTGCCTGTTTTGGGTGGAAAATGTTTAATCTTATAGACGGTGCTTTTTATATGGGGGAAAAAAAAGAAAAAAAATGTTGAAATAACCATATAAATGCAGGGAAGGGTATCGGAAAAGGAGACGCTAACATATTTTAATCTGCTGAGTAAAATGTGCTGTTAATGATTTTTATTACAATAGAACAGGCTATAATATAGGTTTTATTTATTTATTTTAATTCTCATGTTATTTTAGTTTTGCAAAGCAAAAATACTTCACTTGTCATTAGCAGATCTATTTTTTAAGTCCAAGTTAAAAATAAAGAAATTCTAAGTAGTACTCTGTGGCGTGAAGAAAATGACTCGACTTCTAACAAAACTTCCGATGATTGAATTTGACAAAACTCGAACTTCTTTAGCAGCAACTTTGTGCCCATCGATTATCGTTATTTGTGTCTGGAAACACTTCCTCACCGAAGTTGCGGCCCTGAAAAATAAATAAATTCAATACCCTGTGAGTAAATACTCAGAACGGTCTCTAAATGATCCTCCATTTTCAGATTAACGTCCTGGTGCATTCAACAGCTTAAAATTTTGAAGATGACATCCTCTGTATTATGTTCTTTTACTTTACATCGATAAGAGTCTTCTAACGACAGGAATTTGTCTCTAAGTGCAATTCATGTTTTTGCTACTAGTCTTTTTTTTTTGAATTGAGGTTATGTAATTCATTCTAAATGGGGTATGAACTACTCCTTTTTCTTGTAAAAAGATTTGTTCCTTTTAGTATGAGAGGAATTTTCTGGAATGTCGCAGTTTCTACCTATCAGTGCTAAATTTGAATCAATTCGATTTTCCAAACTTCCGTTCTATTTTGAAGATAAACAGTTTTTCATTTAATTATAAGTTAATTATACGTTTTGATGAAAAATAATTTGAATTTTAATAATAATGCAATTCAGTGACGTATATATATGTTTGAATTTTGGAGGTGGCCAAGCATAGCCAAGCTTATTTCAGACTTTTGTTCGGGAAAGGGTGGTGGTTCGGGAACCCTCTACTGGAAATGTTTTAAAATTGATTTTCTGAAAACCCATTTTAGACTATCTTTAACAACTTCAGGAAAAAAGTATGGATTCAGAAGCTGCCCCACAAATTTTGTGACATTGAAATTTTCAATTCGCACTTATGCTATAATTCGTCGAAAGAAATCGAATGGGTAGAGTGCTCTCTCTCAGAAAATTTTCGAAATTTAAGTGATAAAAGTTATTTGAGGGCTCTCCTGCAAATTTTTTGGCGTTGAGGTTCTTAACTGCAATTTTAAATTATCTTTGTTGATGTTTAGCGAAAGGGGGAGAAACTCGAGACCTTTCCTTTTTGAAAACACATTTTAAAATTATTTCGGGACAATTTTCCTTGATTTTGGGGATGGCCTGGGCCCCCTGGGCCCACATCACCTTTATGATAAGAAAAAATTATGTACAATGTACAGAACTTCTGTAATTCCTCCTAAGGAGAAAATAAAATAATTTTTATTTCGATAATGTAACGAAACGGACATGATTCAGTTGCTCAAATTTATCAAAATGAAAGATGTTACAGGGTTAGTTTTTGTATGGAAAGCAGGATAAGGGGTCATTGTTTTAAATTATTTAAATCTTAGGCTAACCAGGAAAGTTAAAATAATAAATAAATAAAAAAAATAATAATATTTTAGAAGGGTTGTGGGGCACCAGAAACACGCCCGCAGTTTTGAGCAAAGGGAGTAGATAACTTTAAGAGGGCCATTGGTTTGTAAAGGGTGACTTTAAACTAAGACCAGCTTTAACCAGTTGCTGGTCGTCTCACTTGTATTTGAATTTTTGCAGAACTACCAAAGTACATTCTTGCACTAACTACTGTCTGTCCTTGAATGCCGCCCCTAACACTCGCGAACAGTTCCACTTATAAAAGAGTTGATGGGTTGTGGCTTGTGGGTGATAACTTTCTGAAGTTAAAAATTTAAAACTTGCATTTGCTATATCCTTTTGACATATTCAACTAAACTATGTATTTGAAATTAGCATCATTCCACGTTGTTTGATACGGCTCAATATGCTTCTTATTATTCTTCCCCTTAATGTTATCTTACCTATCACCCCTATTTTGGTAAGATCAGAAAAGACCTGACGCATACGTAAATGCACGGAAGGTTTTACCTAAGAAGATCGGACAGTAGCTTTTTATTTATACAGTATCTCTAGTGCTCCTCCGGTAAGTTGATTGACAATGTTTATCTTTTTTTGGGGGGTAATAGGGAAGGGTAATTGGTGCTGAATCGAATTTGATTGCATTCGTAGTCATTTTACAAAATCATCCCATCTCAAATCAGGAGCAATTAATCCTTCCATTACCCGGAATGAGGGAAATATTGTTAATGGGGGGTCAGAGGTCAACTTACCAGAAAGCACTATACATCGAAATGCTTGTCCGGATTGAAGGGAGTCCAATTTACTAGGAACCGGATTAATGAAAGTTTACTGTATTTGCTTTTAAGGACATATGTGCCTTACATACATTGATTTTGCTTCCTTTCTCTTTTGCACAAATGGGTTTGTTAACCTTTATTAAATAAGTCTAATGTAATGTAGGAATGAAAATGTACTTAAAATTCACTCCACAATATTTAACGGAGATAAAAGTACTTCAGCGTTTTTTTCTCTCCTAACGAATAAAATTATCGGCTTTTAAAACTTACTTTTAGAATTTCAGATTTCTTCTTCCCCTCCTGCTTTAATGTGTGAATGTTGTTCTTTGTGTTAAGAGCATTGCTTTATTTTCGTTCTAAAAATAAGATTCGATTCATTTGTTTAAGGCTTCAATTTTCTTTGATACGAATTTTTATTTTAGTTTTCGCTAGACAGCTTTATTCCAAAGGAAATGGAAACACGTGATTCTTCGATTTACATATCCTAATGGATATTTATGGTGTAAGCTATGGTTTTGAGTAACTTGGTATTTTAGAATTTTCTGAGTGAATGTATATTCTTTCATGCTCTGAACTTATAAATATTCTTTTGCCATTTTTTGTCGTCAGATCAGTTTGAGTCTTGAACTTATCTGTAGCTTCTCTTAAGGAAAGAAGAAAATAATTTTCATTTCCATAAAATAATGAAATTTTATGTTTTGAAGCAAGATATTTTTAAAAGCTATGTTTTTGGGTTCTTTTCTCTGCCATAATCTTCGCCAATTCCGCTCTTTTAATGTTGGTGAAAACAATGAAAAGTTATAGTTATTTCAAAGTTAGTTTTGTTATTACAATTCATAGCTGATTTTTAAGAGCTTTTTCCATATTTTTCGCTTAAAAGTAGTAATTTTAAAAGGTAATAAACAAAGTTTTTTGTCTCAGAAATCCCACACGGGTTTGAGAGTTATCGGAAGAAAATCGTAAGTAAAATCGGAAATACTCTTCGAAAATGTAGTCAATCCTATTTTCACTCGTTGAAACAAATCATACATTATTTTTTTCTATCGTGGAGGATGACAAAAGAAAAAAAAAGAAATTCGAATTTTTAAAGTACCTATTACATTCTTACGTAATAAGTAGAACATTCTAGAAATTCTAAAGTATTACTTTTTCGAATTTTTTATTATTTGTTAAAATAAAAGTCAAACAGTCTCATATTTAAATAAATTGTTTTGCAACTTTGCATTAATTCGTGTATCTAACACTATTAAAAAATTAAAGTGTGATACTCTTCAAGTCGAAAAATATAACTGACATGAATATTTACCGAACTTATACTCTCCTATTCAAATACCAAATTTGCCTTCCATTCTACAAGAAATAATTATAAATAATGATTGTTTGAATTTCTCCTAGCATGCTTAAAATCATGAACAACATCTCAATCAACTTAAATATATTTAACTCTGAAAAATTACTTGGTTGAGACTGAAAACAGCGAAAGGTTATTCGAATCGTTTAATTTTTATAAAGATGTTCTTTGTTTACTTAACGGGACGTAACAATAGCGCCGGAAGCAACGACTTTGCCTCCTTTCATCTGACTGCTTTAATTAATAAATTCAAAGGATAATTTTTCAAAAATATGTATAAAATGTCTCTATATGCAGCTTCTATAGTTCAATTCTTGGAATAGGCAATTTAGGGACACCCTAGTGGAAAGTCACTGAAACCTCCAAAGAATTTCCTTGGTTAACAAATTTGGAGAAAACATTGCATAAGTTTCATTTTTAATTAAAAAAAAATCAATAATGATGTTCAGCGTCTCTTTTCATTAGATATACTTATGTGTGCGGCTTGTATTTTATCTGTTGGTAAAATTTGGCAAATTGAAAAATTCTCCTTCCCAAAATTTAAGTTCAGGCAATCCCTAAATGAATAGTTTAATCGTTAAAAAATAAAAAAAATAAAAAAAAACTCGAGCGTTGTTTTACTTAAAAAAATAAAAATAAGATTTGACTTTGTTTGCAATAAAGTTTTTAGAAAAAGGCTCCATTCCTTTAATACGCCTTAAATTTACAGGTTGTGCTGTTCCAATGTAGCGGCCTCTCATTCGTATGCTAATTTTATATTAGCTGCCAGTTTTATGGCAATCTTAGCTTCCATAAGAGAATATCTGCCTCCAGCTCGGTTACTTCCTACTCCAGACTGATGAGTTCCCAATAAGGACGAAACCGCAGTCTCTGGATGGAACTACCGAGTTGGCGGAAAATTGCATATTTTTCGTAACTTTGCCAAGAGCGTACATCGAGTTTTTCTAGTTCATTTTTATAGTCAAAAGTCAAAGATATTAAAAAATTCGAAGTTGTTTAAAGTTAACCCGCGTGACCAAAAGTTACTCTTAATGACTGTATCTGTCTTTTCGTTTTTATGTTCCACTAGCTGGGTCGCCCGGCTTTGTACGGTCTACCTTGAGAATAAACATTTTGTCAAGTGACGTGTGTCTAAAAGTTCGGATTGGATCAAAGTCGATATTTTCCCGGCACGCATTGCAAAAAATTAATCCATCGCCAGTTAAATGTTTCAAGTCCCCCGTACATTATTTCGTTTTTCCATGCTCAAAGAAAAAAGATGGTAGCACCTTTTTCTTATTAATGATTTCTTTCACGCTAATTGATTTCTTTTATGCTCGTGCAAACGATATTTATATCCAATTAAAAATTGATATTTCCAAACTTAAAAAAGCCATATCTTTCCTCCTGATGAAAATATCAATTAGTAATTTCAAAACCCTAGAAAGGAAGTCTTCTTAAAAGGTATTTTCTCCGATCTTTCGAATGAGACCAAAATCGAGAAGGTCCAATAATTATTTGGGATAGAAAGAGTGATTTTACGCCATTTTTGGGTCCATAAATGAAAATCCACGGTTATGTTTTTTTTTGGCATCCCCCCCCCCCCCCACCGATCCGTCCCGGGTGCCCAAGTACTGCCCTGCCAAATTTGGTCTAGATCCGACGTAAACTGGATTTACATAGAGAACACACACACATTCTTCATTTTATTTATACGGATTATTATTATTATTTTTGTATGTCTGCGATTGATAAGCTTGGAAACTACAGCATCTTCCAATATATCGAGATAACACAGGATTTTTATCTCGATGACTAGTTTGTTACTCATTCTTCCTACCCTCGCTGGCAAAAATCAGACCTTTTCAATTATTCGTAAAGACGAGGCAATTGGATAAGATAGTCGACTTACTCTGTGTGCGCAGTGTGTCATTTGTATTCGAGTCACCGAACGCTTTTCTTCGTAAAGTTTATCATAGCTGAAGTTTTCTTTAGATTCGCGATTTATTTGTCTTTTATATTACCTTTCTTCTTTTATATTACGACTTAGAATAAAAGCTAGGCAGTTCGAATTTCTTTTTTAGCTAATGAGGTTCTTTGAAATAAGGGTAACGCTCGGTCTTCATTAAAGGAAAGAAAAACCGCTATTGTCGGTATTACAACATGTTTGTTGTGGGTGTCGGTTTGAGTATTTTTCTTTCATTTCTTTTTTTAAATAACTTTCTAAGTTCAGATGGCGCATCAATGAATGAATTAAGAACATATGTAAAAATGTTCATTCCTTAAATAACATTGATTTTATTTTCAAACATAGTTTTTGAAGTCGGCGTAGAAACGACACACACAGGCGAAACCATTTACAGTGGCCGCCGCTTATAAAAATCACGTTTGTTCTAAACATTTTTTGATTCAGCAAAGTGGCTGATTTAATAAAGCAGCTTATTCAATGAAGCAGGATTTTGCTCCGTTTTTGACGATTTGCTTCATTAAAGTGGTTGCTTTAATTAACCACTGATTCAATTAACCGGCGTCTACCATATAGGCAGGAATCAATTACGAATTAAAATTTTAATCGACTTGCAAGTTTATTCTTTAGTTAAGTTAGGTAGCGATCGCAGATATGATGATTGCTCAAATCGTATTAGCGAAACGGTACTTACATTTCATTCTTAATTATAATGGGTTGTTTATAAAAATGTTTTTGAAAAAAAAAAATTGAACCAACTTCAGAATTTCACTCCGGCAAGTGCTCTAAAAAGTAAAAAATAATTTTATTCTTTGAATACCCATCGATACTACATTCAAACATAAGTTTTGAAGTCGGCGCAAAAACACTAAATAGAATCATACCAGGCTTGGAGTCAATTACGAGAAAAT
>JAXGGA010013544.1:0-34879 GCA_038373865.1 Uloborus plumipes
TAGTACTCATTTAATTTAAAAGATGGGTAAAAGTTACTAAATTTAAATTGTAATTAATTTCGAAACGTTATTGGAATATTTCAAAAATTCATGATTGCGTACCTATATTTTACAGTGCGTTTAGTGATCTATTATATTCGGACTACGTAAGAGTGTTCAGTATACTGTGCATTGCTAAAATATTAAAATTTTTGTCACTCGTTTATTTCTGTAAGATTTTTAAAAAAAAATTTTGGACCAAATTTGCCGCCCCCTGAAATTTGCCGCCCTAGGCTCCAGCCTACTCAGCCTACTGGTAAATCCACCACTGCCAAATATATAGGATTATATTTGGGAGCAGTCAACACTGGAGTTTTTCACTTGATTACAACACAAAATGTGATCTCTTACATCACCCCAGCCACCATTGCCTTTTGGTGCCTTGAAGGGTTTCCTTAAACTTTGGTGAATCGTTAATGATCTAGGGAACAGATGTTGACTTGAAGCAACCAGGACTTTCATGATTTTATGTACAAGTTTATCACTGCTGCAATCTTTTCCTTTGTGATGTAGACCACATTCACCAATGTGAAAGACACGAGGTGAAATAGCAACCATGGCAGTTAATGGAGATGGCAAACAAATTTCGCTGACATGTTGTAACGACCAATCCCAATTGTAGTCATCAAAGAAACAAAATGCCCTAGAACACTTCTTTATTTCCTGCCACAAGGACCTGTTGATTACCATTCCCATATTGTGTTTGCTAGATATCCACCTTACTATTTCTATCTTTCTGCTAAAGGCAGCATAATTACGTAATCTCCCATGAGCTCCGAGACACAATATATTGCATTGAGGGCACTTCATTATTCTGGTATCTTCCAGCATTCTAAGTAGGTAAAGAAAATCAGGAGCAACATAGTGGTCTTCTTCAAGAAATAAAACTGGTCCTGTATGTTTACTAGTTATTTGCAAACCATCCATGAGATGATTCAATTTCCACCACCAATGATGCTTGGTTTGGGTAAATTTTGCCTCCCTATAGTGCCCATAGAAATCTGGATACTTGGCATTATTGCAACCTTTTTGTACAGCAATTTCTCCTCTTATATTCCTTGGACAATCATTTGGATCAGGACCAGGAAATTCATTTGGAAAAAGTTGAATGGAATTAGGATAAAAAATTTGAATTACTTTTGCAAAGTCAATCCTCTGTATGAGTGCATTAATATGAACATCAAACAAGTCATGACTGAATACCAGAAGGGTTTCATTGATATATTGTGCTTGCTTTAAGGATTCTATTAATGAATAGAGATATCGAGTTCTGTTGTGCACTTGTATCACAATTACAGCATCATTTTCATTCAGTGATCCAAACTTTTCCAGGTTTGCAACAGTTTGTAAAACATTTATTTCTGCAATTTTGTTTGAAAGCAAAGAGAGATTCGCAGGCGTAGTGCTGTTGACCGAATTTGCAATGGCACTAAAATTGTCAAAGAATGCAAATTCTGGACGGCTATAATGGTTTTTGTGTGAAACAAGCATAGATGACTTTATGTTTACAGTGCGCAGCTGGATCCACAAGAATGAGACCACGAAAAACAATCCAAAAGTTTTTAACAAATGGGAGTAACAACGTCTTAACATAGTAGCACTTTTCCATTCACTTGCCAGTCCATCATAACCTTTAGTCTACTTCAAAAAATTGTTCATTTTGTCGCTGGAAAGAGCTCATTTGTAACACCAGAATGATCTGCATTTCATGAGTGTTATCCATATGTAGTAAAAATACTGGGATTTTCAGTTATCAAAACTGTTCTGATCAAAACTGTCGTAAGTTATTATGAAATATAACACAAACGTCCACGTATTTACATTTATAAAAATAAAATGTTTGAAATTTTCAATTGAAATCGAACGTAGAAAATGCAAAATAATCAAACATAATGCCACGAAATAAATAAAATTTTAAAGCTTGAGGCACCCGGGGCTCAGCCCCTCATCCTCCAGTGTGCTATTATTGAAGGTTTCCCCGGATGGTGACATGACTATTGTTCATTGCAGGATTGATTGCGTGGATGCACGAGGGTATTGACTTCCTCTTATGAGAGTACCAGACTAATAATGGCCTAGACACTAAAATTTTTTAATTTAGTAAAAAAATTAAAATATCAATTACCTCTCAAAAAAAAGTTGTACAAATTTCTTTTTTTTTTTTTTGTTTGTTTTAACAAAACATAATGCGCAATGCATGGTTTAAAAAAAAATCTCCTGCGTAGCATTTATTCATTAAACTCAAGCAGTGGAACTTCAGTTTAATATAAATGCTCATTACACCAACGTCCTCGAAATACTAAGGAGGCATTGATTACACACGGCATCGAAAGAATTTTCAATATTTGTCATACCAAAGCTTCACTAGATAGCGTATAAAACGTTATCGAGTGAAACCTTGGTCATACATGATGAAATAGTGATGTTATACAATGAGACAAACGTACAAATAAGAACAGAAACCAAAATATTAACAATAGGGAAATTTCGACCTATTAACTATTCCAACTTCGACTACTTGATATTGTTAAGAAACTTACATAATACGAAAATTCACCATCACCGAATTGAAAACACAATGATTGATTTTCAATGAATTTTCAAAAAACCCACGCGCAAAAAAAGCGCTCCTCGAAAACAAAACCAGTGACGTAAGATGGCTCTAATCAGCCTTTCACCGTCGGTTTCGCTTTCACCCGCTAAAATTGTATCGCAGCTGTACTATCTTTTCATTGCAAAGTTTTTCTTTCTTCCGTCATCAATTAGTTTAAGTCTATCAATTCACTATTGAAATAAGATTTGTCAAAAGGCAATCCAAAAAATAACCTGTCAACGATGATTGTTTTAAACTTTTTGCTGCGAAAACCATATTCAAATTTTTAGAGAGGCATTACTAGGCGACTTTCGCCTATTACCGGCAACCCTTGGGAACATCGCTAAAAAAGCACGGTAAACCTGTTTGGTTTCGGCCCGATCGCAAAGTCTTTCGCTCAAACTTGGCACTTTGCGGTCGAAGAGTGACAAATCCACTAGTCCTGTGACGTCACCGTCGCTTAAACTTTTAAAATTATTTTTTAAAAAACTACTTCTCGTATTGATTTTTTTTTTCACCGATGATATTCATGTGTGGTACTCTATCATTTAAAAATAAAATTAAAAAATCGAAAACTTCCCTATTGAGATGGTATGCACTGGGTGGCTATAACTAAACGACCCTAAATCCTTGCCAAAATATAAATGAAAAGCACACCACGCTGTTTTTGTTACATTAAAGTTACTTCTTTGGTCATTTATTCTATGGATATTGTTTTAAACGAATTGGGAAAAAAAAGGGGGGGGGGGATACTCAGCAATTGAACATAATCGCTGCTGAACTCTCTTACTTTAGATCAAAATAATTTTAATTTTTTAGTTCATGGTGCTACAGAAAAATCTTTTTAGTTTTTAAACTATTAATTGATTGTCATCTTGAAATAAAGTTAATGATTTCAAATACCCGAATGACTCTCCGCCATATTGGTTCTGTTTGTATTATAATTTAAAAAATTATGTAGTACAGCACTTATAAATCTTGTGGTGGTTGTGAGAGGGCACCGATGTCACTGTTGTTTGACGCTGGAAATTTACAACTGGAATAGTAGTCAAAAACTAAGACATTGGGCGAAAATTTAAAGCCAGAGATTCAAAAGCATTTGAAAGGTTGAGTTGAAGTTACTTTTCCTCATTAATTCCCTGATAGAAGATATTGTCTTGAACAGGTCCGTCATTTCGGGGTTCGGGGGGGGGGGATCAATTTCTCAACCCCGACTTTGAGGAAATCAATGTATTTACATGTAAGGCGTGGTTTATTCCATTTTTTGGAAAATTTGCATTGTTTATGCACCTTTTGCCCCCCCCCCCCCTCCTGGAAAAAATCGAAATGACGGGGGTGGTCTTGAAGCATAACTTGAAGTAGTTCTCATAATTACATCCATCTTGTACCAACAAGTCTTTCGACGAATGTTCCTCGGTAACAAGGCGGCAAGAGATAGAGATCTTTACCGCCACCGTTAGGAGCAATTGAATTAACTTATTTTTGATAAAAAATGTAATTACATCAGAGGTAAAACAAATAGCATTTAAAAGGTTATCCGAGCTAAAGAATTCAACTGCAATACAATAACATTAGAAGGTTCATTGCATCCAACTACTGGTAAGACCCATGGGATACAACCCCATTGTCCCCCCCAAGTTCAAAGAGCACATTTTAGACAATTTTGAATCTTTCATTAAGTGTTCTAAAACATGTAGTCAAAAAAATGATGAAACTAAGTATAGTTAAAAATCCTTTATTTCAAATTGAAAAAATATATTTTTAGACACAATAAATACTTTTTTGACACAAAAAAATATTTACAAACAATTGCCAAATTCAGAATACTTTTTTTAACTAAAAAACCATATTACGTTTACTTTCCCATAAACTTACTAAAAAAAAAGAAAAGACTTGCGAGCATTGTTAAACTTTTGCTGAAAACAAAATAAATCAAAATTGAATAATTAAAATAATATTGAAAAACAAAAAATTTGAAAAAAGGGTTTTGAGAAGTGGAAATGTGTCTGTTGTTATCGCCCCCTGTAATTCCCTAATAACTTTCAAAAGAATAGTTCTTCCATTCGGGCAAAACTTTTTTTGTTTAAAAGATCCAACTTAGCGAGGACACTTCCCTACATTACATCATTTTTTAATCTTGACAATATCTTTTCGATTTTGATCACCTCAAAACAACTTTATTAGTTTAGAAATAAGGCACATATATAGAGCTTATACAATAGGGCACGTTTAATTAGAGCAAATTTTAATTGAAAAGCTTATGCAAGATGGGCGAAATGATCTGTCGCCACCGGCCACAGGACGACTAAAGGAAAAAAGTGGTGATTAAAAATCGGCTGTCAAACACCACTTCAAAAATATATTAATTACCTAAAACTGTACAAAAAGGAGATTTAAGTACTTGGTAAAATACTTTCCACTTAATTCAAGATGACAATGTATTAATTTGTTAAAAATACGTTACTTACATAAGTGACTATACACTGGTCTCTGAAAGTTAAGGTAGAACATATTTTCTGAAGCTCACCGTAAAACAAATGGCGGCAGCAATAAAATTTAAAGATAAAACGAATGGTAGTAACGAACTTGAAAAAAAAAACTTACGGCAAAAACTACAGCAAACACTTTTATTTTGTTAAAAATAACAAGTGTAATCTAATGAGTGAGACAAAAAATATGCAAATACCATGTTCTCGTAACTTTGTGTGTAAATGTTGATTTACAAATGTTGTTGGCAGTTTCGTTATCAATACTCAGTAGACTCTAGTAATGACTAGGAAAAGTCATTTGTGTGCAGACAGTAGAATGGATGGGAATAAGGTATTCGGAATCTGGTGCTACAAGACGCTTCAATGTATCTTGCGGTGTGGCTACAGTGCGAAGACACCAGCGCAATTCATGTCTCTTTGCAAGACGACCAGTTTTGTGTACCCCTCAACAGACAACAGAGTAAGGCCTGCTTATTGTGTGCAACATATTGTTTCCTGGAACAAACAGCAATGGGCAATGTTCTTCTTCACAAGCATGTCCAGATTCATATTGTAGAGTGTTTCAAGGTGTTTTTTGATCTGGAGGGAACAAAGCACCAGATACCATCAATCCATTACTATTGAAACAGTTATAGTAGTGGTGGAATCGTGGTTTGGGCATTAATTTCATTCGGCATTCACACTGGCCTGTATGTGTTCTATGGCGGAACACCCAGTGCTGTGAGATGTCGAGTTGAAATCCTTGATCTATTTGTCTTTCTGGTGATAGGTTACAATTCCATTATGACTGATGATAATGCACAACTGTGGTTGTTCAGCACTACAGTATGTGTCACAGTTCAGAGTGAATGGAATATCCAAAACATTCTCCAGACTTGCACCCCAAAGACTATCCTGACAGACAGGTTGCTGCTTCAAGTCCTCGCCCAAAGTCGTTACCCAAGCTGGAACAATACTAACTCTGTTTCTAGTCTTTGCTTCCCATTTGGGTGTCCAGAAACTTTTTTGAGAGCATAAACTGTGTATGCCACCAATGGATTTAAGTTAGAGGAGAACACATTGAACTCTTCTTTGTAACGTTTCTATGATATTTTACCGAATAACACTATGACGTACTGTTTTCTACAAGAATGGACTGTTCCACTATGAGTGCTTGTGAATAATTTTTTCGTTGAACTTATTCAACTTTCTACGGCACATTCAATAAAAAACTATTTAACCTTTAAGAACCGGGCGGTACACATGTTGTACCATAAGTCTCGTCTAGTTTAGAGAACAGGGTTGAAATTTTCACTCGAACCCTTTGGAGCCGGGGATTTTTTCAAGGTTTCATACATCTGGTAAGACAGTTTATACCTTCCCTTTTCAATGGAAAAGAAATCTGTGGTTAAACTGTCATACTACCTGGGTCGAATGAAAAATTTCTATATGAACAGCTCAGATCCAAAAGGTTAATGCACATTTCCTCCAATTTTGGAGTTTCTAACATTCATTCATTGGAAATTTAGACACAAAAAAACAGGTTGTACCTTAACCTTTAAAGACCAGTGTATTTATGACTATAAATTTCAACAAACTGAAAGAAACATATCATTTTGCAATTTAAGTTACAAAAAAGTTGCTACTACCACAAAAAAGTGGCAACTAATGAAACTAATAATACCAGCCACTGGACACTAAAGGATTTCTAAACTTTTATCTTCTGCTGTAGAATATATTTATAAAAATATTAATAACTGGCTTTTAAAGATATTTTTTACATAAAGCACCTAAGGAGAAAATTGAAACTTTTTTGACTAAAAAAACGAATAAAACTGAAAATAGACCCGCTTCTAGTAGACATACAATAAAAGTTGGAAGATTGATTGAATAAATTCAAAGTGAATTAAATGCTAAACAGACATAATTTTTTGGTGCATATTAGACCACTGATGAAATATATCAGAAATCAGTGTATGCAACTGATTATCAAGATAAAAAAAAAGTTGTTTTTACATTTCAAAGTTTTAATATTATTTGTTAATGTGGATGGAGGAAGGGGAAGGGACAAAAATCCAGAACAGAATTCTTTATCTAAACCAAAAACTGCAATTATAATTTAAACATAAATAACTGCTTGAATATCCATTAATATTTTTTCCTTTTTTTTCTTCTTTTTTCTTTAGATAACAATGATAAAAGAACTTTTTTACCTTTTGCTTCTACACTTGTTGCAAGAAGAATAGAATTTAAAATTTTTTTGTTAAAAGTTCACAAATATTTACACAATACTGAAGCATATCTTGGCAAAATTAATGAATAATTCACCAAATTTTAGAGACTGCACATTACCAGCCCATAGGAACAATGAGTTCTGGACCCAATGAAGACTTCGAGATAAAGGAATATTCAAGTTATAAGGCTTTGAGACATCGAGAGTTGACCATAGAATGCAAATAAATTTAGCTGTGTTGGAGGGCATGAATAAATTTATTTACACCCAACCATTACTATATCAAAAATTCATTTCCAAAGTTCGAAAAATGTTTTACTTTCACGTTATAACTAAGGCAACAAAAAATTATTCCAATATTTGTGTTTTTGTTTGTTTGATACATGTTGAAGACAAGGTGCTGTAAGTCAATCTCAATATGATGATTAAATCATAATGTAAAAACCAAAGAATAAACAAATATTCTTCAAGTTCAAATTTAAAATTCAAGTTCAATATGCTAGAACTGCATTCAGTAACTTTGAGGTGAAGGGTCCGTCAGTAGAACTACCAGAGAATTTCAGTAAAAAATTGTTTTCATTTACTGTAATGCCAGCGTACTCTTGCTGGTGACTTTATCTCCTAATTATTCGTACTATTTTCATTAAATTACCACATACCAAAGTCTTATTATTCGAGTTTCATTTTGAAAAGAGCAAAGCTTAATATTTTCATAAAAACATAAACTTATGAACAATGGATAAAAGCTTGACAAAGTGCCATCTCTTTTGATAACTTTTGGGTCATCCCTAAGGTTTGAGTTTGATGAGGTTTAAAACTTTTGAGAAAATACACTGCTCGACATTGAAAATGCAACACCAAGAAGGAGTGGTCAGAAATTGATGAAATTTGGTAAGAAGACAGAGACAGCATGGAACAATAAGTGATATTTATTTCAAAATAAATAAGCAAAATTTAGAGCCAGGACGGCGTCGGCTCAGTAAGAAGTAGGACCACCGCGGACAGCGATGCACGAAGAAACACGTCTAGGCATGGAGTCAATAAGCCTGCGGATGGTGTCCTGAGGGATGGCACTCCATTCCCTTTCAACCATTTGCCACAGTTCGTCCTCTGAACGAGGCAGTGACAGGTTCTGCAAACGGCGTCCAATCACGTCCCACACATGTTCGATTGGTGACAAGTCAGGAGAGTATGGTGGCCAGGAAAGCATCCGTACACGTCGTACAGCATGTTGGCTGATTCGAGCACTGTGAGGCCGGGCGTTATCCTGTTGAAAAATTGCATTTGGCAGACCCTGAAGGTAGGGGATTGCCACCGGCCGCAGTACATTATCTACATATCGTTGGGCCGTCATAGTGCCCCGAATACGAACTAGAGGTGATACAGAATTGTATGCAATAGCGCCCCAAACCATTATGCCATGTTGTCGCGCTGTGGGGCGTTCCACAGTTACTGCTGGATTCGATCTTTCTCCACGTCGACGCTACACACGTATGCGATGACTATCGCTGGACAAACAGAAGCGGGATTCATCTGAGAACACTACGGTTTGCCATTCTGCCATCCACATCGCTCTGGTCCGACACCATTCCAAACGTTGGAGTCTGTGCTGTGAGGTCAATGGCAGTCTTCTTAGCGGGCGCCGTGATTGCAGGCCACGTGCAACCAGTCGACGGGAAATGGTTCTGGTCGACACAGGAACATCCAGGGTACCTTGCACGTGCTGCAGAATCGACGTACAAGTGACTTGCGGGTTCGCCACAGCTTGTCGGTGAATCCGTCGATCCAAGCGGTCTGACTTCACTCTGGCTGCACCTGCACCCCTCAATGAGGCTACATTTCCTCTTTCCAACCATCTCCGACACAGCCGATGCACAGTGCTTGCATCCATGTGGGTATCAGCTGCCATTTGACGTATGGACCAACCTGCCCTTCTCAGTCCGATCACCATACCCCTTGTAAAGTCGTCTATATGCTGGAAGTGTCTTCGTTGAGGACGGCGTGGCATTTTCTCCTATCACACGTATCCTTCGAGACAAAAACCAAATTTCTCCGATGATTAGTCTGGCAGAAAAACCACCATGAACATAGCCCACTTTTCAACTTCATTCTCTTATATCTTACTTCACGTGCGTCGGAGAGCTGCGCATTTCATATCATTTGCATAACTCAGTGACGTGCGTCTACGGTAAAATTTGCATGAATTTCTGACCACTCCTTCTTGGTGTTGCATTTTCAATGTCGAGTAGTGTACATTAGAGAGAGAGAGAGCAGAGGTTTCAAAACCTTTTATATCCCCGTCTTAGTTTTAAAATAAATATATTTGCCTCTTCCTCCCTAAACCAATATCCATAATAATCAAATAATTACAATTTATTTAATGGGTTCAAAAAATAATACCATTTTATGTAAAGTATTTGTTGTGAACCGAAACATATTTATGGTTGGTAACTTTTTTTCAGAATAAGAATGTTTTAGAAGCCATATAAACTGCATTTTCTTAACAGCTCTCTGTCTGGAACCTAAAATTATTTTCTGGCTCTAAGATTTTACAATTTCTATTGGACCCTAAATATAAGTACTGATATTTCCAGTATGTTTAACAAATCTTACAGAAAATAGACATTTGAATGCAACATTAGTGATATATCAATGCAATACTAATGTGTTGGAAGGGCTTGTTTTTGAGCTCAAACATTCCCTAATTGTGGTGTCATTGAAAAGAAATCAGTTTTTAAATTACTTACAGTTCAGATTAAACATAAAAACTCTTATGTTAGCTTCAAAACAATAATTTCATCGTAAATTTAATTTAAGAACAGCTAAAAAATTTGGTGCAAGCTATAACTAACCAGTAAAGCACGAGGAACTTTTAGAGCCACTGTTGTATTGTATTCTTAAGTTAGCTCGTCATTCCAAGGTAAACTTCACCAAAAAAAAGGGACAAAATCAAGGTTGTTATTGTTGTTGCATGACATGAATAATAAAAACATTTATAAAGTTTCAAATTAAAAAGGTAAACAGAAGGATGAAAGATGTTATTTAAAAAGAAAGAAAGAAAAAGATGAACATTATCTAAAATTACTCGAGATCAGGGGTTTCCAAACTTTTCTGATAGGGGCCGTGGTGGCCTGATCGGTAAGGCATCGAACTCGTGTCCGGAGGGACCCGGGTTCGATCCCAGCCGATCAAAGATCCACCGTCTTGATTAATGGTGGCTGGGAGGCGTTAAAAATGTCGTGGTCACAAAGTCCTCCATGTGAAACGATACCTCTGGGGGTGCTGGGCCTAGGGTTTGCTCGACCCTAGGTTCTGGTTCAAAATTAAGAAGAACAGTACGCTCTTCAGGGCCCTATTCCGGTTAAACCACGAAGCTGTAGTAGGTACGGGGGACCCTGGAGTGTGAAAGGAAATGAAATGAAACTTTTCTGATTTGCAACACCCTTTGAAGAATTAGAATTTTTTCACAGCATCCTTAATTCATCTCTTTTATGTATATTAGTACCGTGAAGACGTTGTGGTACACTGAACTTCTCTCTGCAGCCCCCTAGGATGCTCTGACAAGCACTTTGGGAACCCCTGCTCAAAACAATTCCAAGCAATTATAGAATTCTATAAAAGATAGATAAAAGGAAACTGCTTGATATTGGATTTGCACCAAGGAAGAGACTTACTGTAGTAAATTGTGCTTTGCAAAACCTATGACTGAGAATTGATGCAATTTTTAAAAATTAGTATCACAAATGGATAAGCAAATGAAACTAGTTACAAAAGAATAAAGAGTACATTTTAATTCATTTAAATCAATTTTTATCTATTTTAAAAGCTTTTAATAAATAGAAATCTTAAAGATTAAACAATAAATTAGGTGTACTAAATCAGTTTTTTTTTTTTTTTTTTTTCAAACTACTTTTTCTCATTTTTGGCCAAATTTTAACCAATAAAGGAATAAAAAGATTTAATAAATAAGTATACAAATAAAATTTTTCACTTTATATACAAACCTTTTCTTTTGCAACTTCACAATATATTTTTTTACCACTGACTAAATTGATCATTGGAAAATTAAACCAAGCAATTTTACTTTTATAATTATTAAAGGAAAAGCATATTAATTGAGTAGGAAATCTTTAAAATATGCTTTATGTATAATTTAGCCAGTTACATGTTTAAAAGAAAATGGGGAATTAAATAGATTAACATATTTTCAGTTTTAATCTTAAATTTTATGATGCTCAAAAAAGAAGAATTGATTAGGAACCAAATTAGATGCAAAAGACTTTCAGAGACCTTAAGACAAAAGGATTCTCCAGATTTATGGATCACACTATCTGATGCACTACTTTCTGAATAGTTCTGCGGCAAATAGGACACCGCTTCTTTTGCTTCTGCAACGTCCGTGCACACCTGTAGCATGTCACTTGGTGTGCAAATTTTCCATGTATGATAGAACCCAATGCAGGGCTTGAGCAACAAATAATACACAACTTTTCGCCAGCTGAAGTATTTAGTTCTGAATCGCCCTTAAAAGGTAAGACTACCTTATGGCTTGAAGAAACATTTAACTTCCTACGATCATTCAAGCGTTCTTGCGACGAATAATTGCAGTCGTCATAAGAGTCTAAAATGCTGAATGTTTCAAAAGGACTGGAACAACTAGCTCCTAATTCTGATGAACTTATAGATTTGCCTCCAGATATTTGCAGAAAAAAATCGGCACTCCGAGAAGAACGTGAAAAGTCGTTTGATTGCAGAGAGAGGTTTGAAGAGTTATAATCGTTTTGAGACAGGCTCAAAGAAGAACCTTGTGATAGACCAGCAGAATCATGAGTCACATCTGTCTGAGAACTCTCAAAGCCAGATGATGTTTGAAGAGACGGACAAGAAGAGCTGATGCCATTTAATAACGAACTTGCAGATGTACCTTGAGACAAACCCAAGGAATCGACTGTTTCCTGAGAAGAATTTAGAAAATAATTTGGCGATTCTGGTGAAAAGTCCGAGTCTGAGTCTTCTGAATGGTGCTCACTAGACTTAGCATGAGGATTTCTGCTTTGGTTTTTGTCCTTGACAGTTTGCCTTTTCTTCCTAAAAGACATTTTCCACAGTTCAAAATCTTTCTTCTTTTCAGGCAACCATCCAGTTCTTTGAGCAAAACACGCTAAACAATATCTCATGGGTGGTTTATTAAGACTGCCACAAGTTCTGCATAACCATCGATCCTAAAATGAAATGTCATAAGATTACCTTTTTTAATCTTAAGAACTAATTATCCAAAACTCATCTGAGAACTTAAAAAACAAAATTTTCAACACACAAGGATTCTAATTTTAAATTTATTAAAACTGCATTTATGGGTTTGTGTTCGTTTTTTCAATTTTTAGACAGCTCTTATTTGTCGAGGGTTTTTGGTTTTGTATTACTTTCTTTTAGGACCACTACATAACTATGTAATTCCAGACATAAGATGCATACATGATCAGACAAATTGCATATCTTGAAACATGTTTTTAAAGTGATAGATTAAATTAAGGTAGGAAAAATAAGCGAGCATAAAAATGAATCAGCAGAGATTTTGAGCTCAAGATACATATTTGAATAGTTTCTTAAGCTAAAATTGGGCATATGCTCAATTAATCTCTTCCCGGCTTTTCCCGAGCTGGACTCGGGATAGCGAAATGTTCCATTTTGGCTCATCCCGAGTGTAGCTCGGGCACTGTGAAATTCAACACTGCACAACCAGTCTTTCTTGAATTATTTCACATGACCCTTTTATGGTTTCGGATGCTTTTATTTACTATTGTTGCTACTAGATAACATAACTATACAGTGTTTTGAGCTGTAGATTTAAGATCAGAGTACACGCCAACTCCAAAGTATAATGATTTCTGCCATACAGAAAGCCAACTTTACAGGTAAATACTCATTTATTTAAATAGATATTTTTACATTTATTTTTAGGAAATGTTGCATGCGAATGATGCTATTATGTTTAAAAAGATATGTATGTATGAAAATAAGCATAAAAAAATTGACATTTTTGATCCGTTATCTCGAAATTACTCAATTTAAATAGATATTTTTACATTTATTTATAGGAAATGTTGCATGCAAATGATGCTATTATGTTTAAAAAGATATGTATGTATGAAAATAAGCATAAAAAAATTGAAATTTTTTATCCGTAGTCCCGAAATAAAATGAGCCTGGAAGGGGTTAAACTATCAATGAGTTACCAAGTTACCTAACAGCTAGCATTATACTAATTATTGAATAAAATAATTTTAAAAACATAATGGCCAAAAACCAAGTATACATAGGCTTTGTATTAATAATATGATTGGGTTTCCTTTGAAGAGGGGGGGGGGGATGACATCAAAAAGCTCATAACACGTTTTCAGTTCTTTGGAATTATTTTGAAACTAATAAAAATTGTACTTTCTACTGAACAAATACAAAATAAGCTAACTAGATGTAACATATAAATCTCCCAATCAATAATAAAAACTAAGTACATAATATTATACTTGTTAGTAAAAACAGATGGGAAATATTTGCTAAAGATTTTGTTTAATATATTAAAAAACGTAAATAATTGAAACAAAAATAAAATTCAGCAGGAATTCAGCATTTATCTTTCTGACACTCAAAAGAGCACGATATTTCCCGTAAACTTTTACGATTTTGTGATTTTAAAAGAAATCCTATTGGTTAACCTTTTAACTGGAGTATAGTAAACATTAAAAATGAGGAAAGAAACTAATTCCCAAAGCAGATGCAAAAAGATTACAATTTTCAAAATGAAGACAAGACATTAAAAATATTTTTAAAAAAAAAGGCAAATAAAAGTGCTTAAGTAAAATTATTTGAAAATTGTAGCTTAAAGGTCAATAAATTACAATTTAAAAGTCAAGTGTTTTCCAACATGAGATACCCCACTAACAGCATTTCATCTTCTATGAACGTTGATATATTAGTTTTGGCTTTCAATGAGTACCTTTTTTGCATTGCTAGTTTCGATTTTTTTCCCTTCTTCCTTCTTTTAATTTGCGATCTTTGAAAGCTTGTTTAAATGAAATTAAATATCCTTTACAGGTATATCACTTCAAAAAGAATTTATACTTTGAGAAATGCATTTAAATACAAACAATAAAGATGACAGTTTTCCTTCTTGAAATGTATAAAGAGAAGCATAACTTATATATTATACATAACTAACTCTTTTTTTATACACAACTTACAGACACTGGAATTTCAACATCATCGTCATCATCATCATCTTCTCCTTCTGAACTCTCATCCGCCCAAAACTCAAAGTCACTGTCACCCTTTTGCAGCACAGAAATGATGGCAGCAGTATCCAGAATAACCTAGTAAGATTGCATTATGATAAACTTATTGGATATGGAGGTAAAAAAATATATACTGTCGGCTCGGCTTAATCGAATACTGTTGGTTCCAAGAAATTTTATTCGATTAAGCGGGGTATTTGATTAAGCAGGGAACATTTTTTTACCTTTCCATTTTGACAATTTTAGTCTCAAAATGTAGTAATAACAAAGAAATAGCTATATAAAGGAAATAATTAATGCTATTGGTAAAAAGATTTTGAAATAAGAAAATTTAACAACAAAATAGTATAATAATTGAGTAAAAATATTGTACGGTCATATGAAAATCATAAAAAAGTAACTTTGTTTTTCTCCTTTCACTTTTATTTTTTGAAACAGTCCACAATAGTGGTTTGTTTGCTCCAAGGTCTTGTGGGAACACTTTTATTTTATTTTACATTTTTCTTAGCAAAATTTTTTACAAAGGAAGATAAAAATATTATTCGATTACCCGGGGAAATTATTCGATTAAGAGGGGATATTTAACATTGTGACTATGGGGAAATGTTCGGTTCCGGACGGTTTTTAGACCAGGCGCTGGAGGGGGTTGAGTATGCAAAATATGAGGACCGCATTTTGACGATGGATTTTAGTTGAGTGAAGCTCATAGATTAAAAATATGGATGTTGCCAAGCTGAATTCTGGTGCAGTTTTTTTCAATCCCCTCCTAACGGTCACAAGGAAAATCTATGGAGTGCATACTAAAAAGTAAATTTATTGATGACTTTGGTCATAATTTTAGTTCTTTCGAATAGTGGAAGTGATGGTAGGTTGTTTTTAATTAAATATTCCGGGTATATATTGTGAAAAATCGATTCGCTATTTTTCTCAAATATTTACACTAATGTCTTCCAAGGTCACTTTTCCTTAAAATTGTTATTAACGAAGTTGTAGAGCTTTCATTTCCTTCAATTTAATATGCTACTTTGCTATATTTCATTAAACCAATCAAAAGTTATAATAGAGTTTCAAACACGTACCTTCGTGCTAAAAATGGAGCACTTGCCATTCACAAAAATCTGTTAGACAAATGCATTAGTTAATCTCACTCCTTACCTTAATTTTATCTGGTTTAAAGAAATAAACTTGTATCAAACATTGCTTATGTAACTCCTACTATCAACTGACTTGAGTGCATCGTTCGGAACTGGGATTCCCGTGCACGTGTAGTAGGCGGGGCTAGTTCATGACGCACCAGCGGTGTTGTCTCGTCATGTGCCAGCTGAACCAATCAGTGATGACACGTGTGTAGGGCGTTGCTGTGTGTCACGTGTTTTACGTCGTTTCTATATGCAAATGTAGCAGGGTATAAAATTGAAGATTCGACTTTCGATCTTCACTTGCTTTTTCGATCGGCCACATTGCGTGTGTCGCATTTTTGAGTTTGTTTCCCCGCTGGAAAGGGGTAAACTCTTTTACTTTTCCGGAGCAATGCTCACTTTTATAATGTTTAAAAATCAACTTTAAAGTTTACCGGTGATATTTTCCCGGATGTTAGGTCATAATTAAATGTTTCACTAGTTAAATTGATCGTTGGTCATCGCTTCCAAACTTCGTTCATGTTTATGGGAAAATAAAGATAAGTTTTGTTTTTTAAAATGAACTTAGTCATCCTTTAGTATCATTAACTCTGCTGTTAATTATAAGAAATGGGTTTATCTCATTATCAAAATCAAACTGACGCAAAAGGATCGCGCGCTTCCTCTTTCCTCAATGAATTACGACAATCATGATTAGCAATGAAGAAGTTGCTATGGATTACTGCAAGACAAATGATGTCACGCTTCAAAGGGTACCCCCTCCCCTTAATTCTGGGGGTTCTGTACGTAAAATTGTGACTTTGTGGCAAGGGCGAGAGAAAGAATAAAGAAAAGTTTGACGTCTAGCATTTTTTAATAAAAATATGTTCATAAAAAGTAGCTTAAGAAAAGTACTTAATGATGAAAGGAGAGAGGTGTCTAAATGCTGAAAAAGTGTGACATCATTTATGGATGAGTTGATAATTCTTCCTTTTCCAATTCACAATACGAAGCTCCACATTAAGTTTCTCCCCAAGCAATAGATATACTCGGGGTACGGGGGAGTTAAGAGATCAGTCTTTATGTTAGCAGCTACTTTAATAAATGATTTGTAGCGGACTTCGTTGAGACAATTTTCTGTTGCTGGAGCACCATAACATAAGAGATACTTATGATCCCAACAGTCTCAATGGATTCATGGAAAGAAAAACTGTTTGTATATACTTCAGATACATATTGCATGATTTGAGATATCTGGTACATTTGGACAAACCTCCTTTCTCTTGAGATGCGCTGTGTATCTTAAATTCTGCAGGAATATTAAATAGTATGCGTATTCCCTCTTCCATATTTTACCAGCAAAATGTTGAGATCAGTTGATGATTTGGCTATCAAGAGATCAACCCGATCTGCGTCCTCTCAAATAATAGCTAACAAAGAATTTTGCTATCAGGTGATAGCTGTTTTCGCAATATCAACGTTAGCATCCTCTAAAGCTCTTAGCTTTTTGATCTCGTTTTTCAACCGCTTCATCATTAGCTGATTTGTCAGCTGATTCTTATTATGGAAGTTGGACACAAAACCCTCATGTTCAACTATCGTTCTAATTTCCTTAGTGACATTGATGTCCACACATCTCCTGAAGTGATATCGTCAATTCTATTTTGCTGCTCCTGTGCTCTCTGATGTGTCGATGTACCCGTCAAAAACAACTGTGAAACATATTCCATTAAAATGGGTTGTTAGAAATTTAACGTAACCATTGCCAATGGTTTGTACAGTTGTCTCTTTTTGCCAAACAGTTTTGTAGACAAGGCATCTTCGTTAACAACAAAGTCAAATTTAATTAAATCATTGTTGTTATATCAATTTCCTTAAATTAGTATGTAGAGTGTAAAGCAGTAAGTAACCGCCCCAAAGCTAGGGCTAAGGCACAAACACACAATACACCATCAACTCATTTATTCCATCCATGCACTGCAGTTCCGTGCTTTTTAGAGCTTGTCAGCATGGAATGGGTAGTAAACGAGCGGAAGGCAGAAATCCTGCAGTCCATGGATGGAATAAACGAGCTAGTGGCGTATTGCAAGTATGTAGAGTGCTGACTTCCTGTACTTCCTCAGTCCAATTATTTGCACTGCGTGTACGTAATTCTAAATTTTCGTCCGATTTCTCGGCAAAGGGCCGTCCATAAATGAGGTTACACATTTTTCAACATTTTGGACACCCCTCTCCCTTTTTCATTAAGTACTTTTCTTAAGCTACTTTTTATGAACATATTTTTTTTATAAAATGCTAGATGTCAAACTTCTCTTTATTCTTTCCCTCGCCCTTGCCACAAAGTCCCAATTTTACCGAACGGAACCCCCAGAATTAAGGGGAGGGGGTCCCCCTTGAAGCGTGACATCATTTGTCTTGCAGTAATCCATAGCAACTTCTTCATTGCTAATCAGGATTGTCGAATTCATTGAGGAAAGAGGAAGCGCACGATGCTTTTGCGTCAGTTTGATTTTTGTGAATGGCAAGTGCTCCATTTTTAGCATGAAGGTGCGTGTTTGAAACTCTATAACTTTTGATTGGTTTAATGAAATATAGCAAAGTAGCATATCAAATTGAAGGAAATTGAAAGCTCTACAACTTCGTCAATAACAATTTTAAGGAAAATTAACCTTGTTAGGCATTAGGCGTAAGTGTTTGACAAAAATAGCGAATTTTTCCCAAAATTACCGATTTTTCACAACATATACCCGGAATATTTAATTAAAACAACCTACCATCACTTCTACTATTCGAAACAACTAAAATTATGACCAAAGTCATCAATAAATTTACTTTTTAGTATGCACTCCATCGATTTTCCTTGTGACCGTTAGGAGGGGGATTGAAAAAAACTGCACCAGAATTCAGCTTGGCAACATCCATATTGTTAATCTATGAGCTTCACTCAACTAAAATTCATCGTCAAAATGCTGTCCTCATATTTTGCATACTCAACCCCCTCCAGCGCTTGGTCTATTTTATTCGTATCAGCAGAGTATTCGTTTATCCGTTACCCGATTAAGCGGGAACGACAGTATTAACCTTTACACAAATATAATAAATAAATGGAACAGGCAAGCTTAAAAAAATAATATGAAAGTAAATTTGAAAACACAGATTTATTTCATTTTATTTTGTTATTTATTTATTCTTATTTATTGCAATTTTTTATTTTATTTTCGTTTTACTTTATTTCATTAATTTGTTTTTCTTCTGAGTGCTAATAGTAATCAAAGATATTTGTTTCAAAGACCATGAGTTTAGAAAATGATGTCTTCTATTGCCAAGATTGTTGTAAAGATTTGTTCCCAGACTAGAAGAGGGTTTCCTAAGAAATCTGATTGTATTATGACTGCCAGCAAACGAAATGAAAAGAAAAAAATTATTGGAATGAAGGCTTTTAGGCACCATCATTGCTATTTCAAACACAGCCTGACTTGAATTGCTTGTTAAATAATGTTCAATAAGTTATTTTACGAACAACAACAAAGGGATAAGAACTTATTTTTGATGAATTTAAATATAAACAAATCATACGAATCCACCATCAGATTAACCAGTTTAACAATTCCACATAATAATTAAAATTATAGTTTAAATAAACTAAAAAAATATGCTTTTAAACTATATTTCATGATACTCTAACTGATTTCCCTCTGATTTTCAAAACTATTGAATATCCGTTCTCTCTCTAAGTTTACATGAACTTATAATACATCAACATGTAATATAGTTTAGCCTTTAGTATTAATAATAGTATTAAATATATTGCTTTTATATTTGCAAAGAACGTGAATTTTATCTTTTATTCAGAGTTACATGCAAACAACTGAAACACTTATAATACATCAACATGTAATAATATAGTTTAGCCTTTAGCATTAATAATAGTGTTAAATATATTACTTTTATATTTGTAAAGAACGTGAATTTTATCTTTTATTCAGAGTTACATACAGACATACCCACATGTGAAACTAATAATTTAAGTTATAGTTTGAAAAAACTAAAAAATACGCTTTTAAATTATATTTCATGATACTCTAACTGATTTCCCTCTGATTTCCAAAACTATTGAATATCCGCTCTCTCTCTCTCTCAGTTTACATGAACTTATACTACATCATTTTATTCAGAATTACATACCAACATGTGAAACCAATAAAAGCGTATTAAAAAAGTATATTTCAAGTGGTAGTACTCAGCTGCCATGTTAGCGATTATTTTATAATAAAACTATAAAGATTTAACTTTAAGATTTAACATTAGCAGTAGCAAAATTGACAAAAATGTTAAGATTTTAAAACTTTTCTTTAAGAAAATGTAAGAATCATTTTAAAATAAAAGTAATTTTGAATTCAACAAAAACAAAGCAAGAAGAACACAAGCAAAAAAAAATTTGGTACTAAAAGCAGTTTACCTCTTCCTCATCCGTATCAGTTCCTGACGGCGGCCTGCTGTTTTCACTCGAATATTCAACTTCATATTCAATGTCAAACACATCCGCTGTTGCGACTGTGTCACCATTATTAGAGAAAAAATCATTCTCAGAGTCAGACCAAAATGAAATATCACTTGAATCTTTGACATATTCTGTTTCATAACCCTGAAACATAAAAAAAAATTGTTTTACAGTAAAAAATAAACTTGGTCAAATAACTCAAGGAAGTTATTACAGTCGAGCCTAGTTAAAACGAGAGCCTAGGAAAAACTATCGGAAGAAAAATGTGCTACAAACTATAGGGTGGGGATCCAAAATACTTTATCTCAGCAATAATTTGTTTTGAGAGTAGTTCAGAAAAAAGACAAGAATAATTTTTACGAAGGGAGACATTAAGACTACACTGCATCATCAGAACTTTTAACTAAGATTATCATGTAGAATTTAAGAAGCTGCCTATCGATGAACTGTGCCAAAAACAATTGGCACCTTTTGGTTTAAAGTGCTTTGAAATGTTGGCTGTTATTTAAACAGAAACCTTGCATTTATTTTTAAAGCATTGTTTTCTTTGTCCAAAAAGTATGCAAATGAACAGTATATGAGATACTATGTGATTAATTAACAATATTATACACAAAAATATAATAAAAATACATAAAATAAAGCTTATTATTGTCTGATAACTTGAGTTGAACAAAGTAACTACAGTAACCCCTCGTTATATCGCGCTTTTCGGGGGACAAGAAAAAAGCGCGATATATTCGAAAGCGCGATATAACCGAGGTCATTAAAAAATAGTTTTCTATCCAGCATGCAAGTAAATTATACGTACACATACATAAAAATTCATTTATTCGCCTTGAAATCTTGAGTTTTATCTGGAAGCATTTTCTAGTAGAGAGCAGCTTCATCAGCATTATAGATTTGCTCATCCACCAAGTCTAGCTCAACAATTTTTCTATTCAATTCATCAGGAAAACATGCTGCTTCTGTATCATCGGCAGATCGTTCTTCCCCGCAAATTTGTAATTGGCCTATACCGTGTCTTTTTTGCCACAAAATAAATGAGAAAGAACCTTTTCTGAGCACCTTACATATTTTCTCAAAAATGGTTTCGAACTAAAAGTTTTTTTTGGGGGGTGGGGAGGGGGGAGACAAAAGAAAAGAGCGATATATCCGAATGAGCAATATAACGAGGCGCGATATAACGAGGGGCTACTGTATTTTCTTTTCTTAGTCCAATTGGCTGCCATCTAGCACCCTAAGACCCAGGCAATTAATGCCAGAAATAACTTACGGAGTTGTTTATTCTCTTGCAACAAACTGCATTTCAAGTCACTTGTTTGTATTTGTGTTATTAATATTTACTGGAAACTGTATGTATTGTAACTCCACATTGATCATACAAAATTGTGCACATGTTTAAAAACAATGCGGAAAGCAAGATAGCATAATTTAAATAATTATTTAAGCTCAGGATAAATAAAAACCAAGGGGAAGAACCAAGGGGATAGTCAATATGTTTAATTTCACTTCTGAAGAAGTAGTTGGTTTTGAAATTGCGACATTCTAATATTGAAAAATAAAATATTTTCAATACACAGAGCAAAAAAAAGTCAACAGTAGAAAATATTCTTTCTCTTAGTCCCAATTAATCCCTATTTTTAATTTTGTACAAAATTTTAACATTACCTGTATACTTTCGGGAAGATCTGAAAAATCACCTCTTTCAGGGGTTGGAGGAATATACAGAAACATTGCAGAAGTTGAACTGTTGGATACGAAATTTTTCTGTGAATCGCTTGGATCACAAAACCTCTTAGCTACTACACTTTCATCATCCTTCACTAAATCAACTGAAAAATAGGAAAAACATCAGCAAATAGTTTAACAAACTGGTTCTGTTATTACTAAGCAAGAATGATGGAGACAAAGTCAGTGGCGACCTTGTAGCTAGGAAAGACTGCCAAATTGCTTTTAATTTCTCTACTTCATTAAATATTTACTCTTAAAATATAAACACTAAACAACACACTAACACAACTCATTATTTTGATATTGTTTTATTTTATCTGACATGAAGTAAAAAGACGATTTATACTAAAGGCCAATACATAAGTGCAGAAACATCAAATTCTGGGCTTGCAAAGCTTCTGTATTATTAATCAGATGAAAAATAGAGCTAATTTTGTTTTTTAAAGATTTATTAAGGGTGCAAGAAATCAAAAAGCAAAATTTTTTGGATATCGATATAGTATAGGAGCAACAATTAATAAACAGAAATTGTTATTGTAAAAAAATGAAAACCATTTCATGCACGATTATGCACTACATTTCTGTTTGTCTTTAAAACAGGTACATTATTTTTTCTCATGTTTATTTCAGAACACTTATATCCCCGAAAATGCAGCAAAACTCCTCCTAATTTTGTCTCAAATTCTTGTAATTTCTAGCCACCACCAAACATTGGGTCAGTTACAAAAAAAAAAAAAAAAACAAGTTATGTAACACTCTAGTGAAACTTTTTTTCATCATAAAAACTTTGGATTTTTCCTGCTTAAAGAAAAGTATCAAAAATTGGAAACCTGAATTTGGAGCACTGTACAATACCGATTCAAATAAAATTATAAAAAATTCAATGCATGTTTTCACAAAATTCAATTAGTTTTAGCTTTTAAACAATTATAAAAATCCCAAAAAGAGACTCTTGCAAAAGAAAAAAACCTTGAATAACTCTTGCAATAAAATACAGATTAGTTTCCTAAAAATACATTCACTTCAGAAAAAAGAATCTATTACACTGAAGGAAATTTAAAGTCGCTAATTTTGGCAAAAAAATCCTACTGGTAATCTTTTCTCATTATTGCAACAAAATGCCCCCCATTTTGTTGTTAAGCACAAATCACAGATACAAGCAGAAAATTGCGGGATTTGCCTTTTATGCCACACATTTTATGCCCCCAATCAATGTTATGTGCTTCGCACATTTGAATGAAAAAATCACTTTTCTAATGTTTTTGCATATTATTTCAGTTTATCGGAAGCTTCAAGACCAAATGACAAATTTTGAAATCGAACTGAGCTCGGTGGTGAAATCTCAGGCAAGAGACATATGGCTTGATTAATATGTCAACAAAATTGTAGAAATGCAAATATAATGAAGATGATAAATGAATAAATACCATTAGAGGTTCTTTTTATTGCACCATCTCCCTTTGCACCAGAGTTTTGGGAAAATGCTATTAAAAAATATGGAAATGAATTGTGAGATACATTATGCAATGGAATGCTTATTAATTGTAAAATTGTAAAATAACTTAGTATACAGATACGAAAGAAACGAATGACTTTCAACCAAACAGAAAGATACAATTGCAAAGGCCCTACGTATCTAAATACATTTGTGTACTAAAATAATTCTGTCTCAAAACAAGGTTAATATTTTAAACCTAGTTTCAGTGGCATAATCAATAAAGTAGGGGTGGGGGTAGGGATGCCCCCCCCCAGATTTTAACCATTTTTTTTTACCGTAGATAGCTACAGTAACTGGGAGCAGGATAAGCTATAATTTATTTTTAAAAAGCTTAGTTTAAAAAAGTTAAAATGTAAAATAGTAAATTTCATTTCATTTCCCTTCTAAATAATTAAATTTTCCACCCATTGTTGCAAAAGTTGGTTGTCTCGCAACAACAGTATTAATAGTAATCATAATGAAAATTTTGTAGCAAGGTTTCTCTGGAGTAAGTATGAAATTTATTGCTTTCTTAGGATTTTTGTATTCATCTATGCCAGTAATCGATACCGGGAAAAAAAAATTGATTTTGGCAACAGTTGGAAAAAAGAAAGGGATTTTTCGGAAAATCACACGGATAAAATAAATAACGCATTTTAGTTTGATTTCACGTTCTCCTTCAAACCCAGTTAATCTACCGCATGGTTACAAAAAATACCTTTGAGAAAGATGATTCTACAGGGCTTAGTTGAAAGTCATATATTTATTTTCTTGGATTTGGCATGTTGCATTTAAACCCGTATGACGCCGGGCACATTAGCAAGTATATACATATAATACAAACCAGGTATCAGTTTAATAACTTCAATGAAATGAATAACAACATGATAAATGAAATTAAGCAATGCAAAATTAAATACATGTTTAATTATTCACAAAATTTTCAAAACAAAGAAATAATTATTAATTGTCTGCATAATATTTTACTAAAATAGTTCAACGCATAATATTCATCAGAACATTCAATACTCCAATTAATATTATGAATAATATATTAAAAACAGGCAATTTACAAACTTTACTTTCCAATGAAATTTCTGAACAAAGCTAAAGTCAGACTAGTAATATTATTATGAGCAAGTTTTGACAATGCTGTAAAAGAGTGAATAACTTAAAGTACATTTTTATCATGAATGATTTTACAGGAATGAGAAAACATGTTGTTCTAAGGGTGAAGCTTTTTTTTTTTTCTTTTTTTTTTTTCAATGTCAACTATTTTTTCAATAACTTAGCCCAATTTTAAATCATAACGAACTTTTACATATTTTTGAAGTCCCTAGAAAAACAAAAAAAATTCTTTGTCTTTTTTCAAAAAAAAATTTTTGGTCTAAAACAAATTCATTGGTTTATATGCTATTTATATGCTAATTTTTGAAATTTGGTTTGTTTTTAAGCAAATATTTTAAAAAATAACGCATCAAAGTTTCATAGCACATTTAAAAGGTAATACTAGAACAACATAAACTTTTCAATACATATTTTCAAACAATTTCCTTGCAGTTAAAAATGTGTCTTGTTCGTATTCAATGTACAAACAAAACACATTTTCAAAGTGCAAAAAAATTTGGATATTACTTTTTTTTAATTCAAAGTTTGAAAAAAGTAGCTTTTATATACTTACAACTGACATGATTGACCTGGGGGACAATAAGTTTTTGTATGATTTGTCTGTAAAAAATATATATAGACATCATACATGATCAGTTTTACAGTATATTAAATTGTCTAATAATAATAATTACAAAATAACTATTAAAAGTAAGGGACAATTAACTTTCTAAACTGAGCCATCTTTCATAGAATTCAAAATAATATTTCTACATCTCCAAATACTTGATAATGTTTTAATTCAGCTCGTATTCAGTGATTACAAAAACATTTTACACAATTCCTTAGCAATTAAGGAAATACCAGTTCCTTTTGACAGTGTAAGCTAAAATTCCTTCAAAATAAATATTAAATCATTTTTAAGAACTAAACAACATTTCAAGTGAAAATTCATTCAACCACACCAAAAAGTACACACATGCATATACATACCTTATGCACAAGAGTGATTTCTAATACAGTAAAATACCGCAAAACCATCTTTTTTTTCTTTTTCTTTAATTGCAATTATTATTATCATCAGGGTTGTGATTTTACTTATTTATTTGTTTACATCTAAAAGATGAAAGTTTCAGGGTTGCCACAGAAAAAAATCATAAAAAAAGTAGCAAAAGTAGCCAAAAAAATATTAAAAAGTTGCAAAAAAGTAGTTTCAAAATGAAAAAAGTTGCAAAAAAAAGTAGTCTCGAAAATTGAAAAAGTTTCAAGAAAACAGTATTCATGATCAGATAAATGATGTAAGAAATAAATAGTACAGCTGAAGATTTACCATTTGTAAAAAGTCTCTATCTGTTTTGCGGACTAATTTAAACTGAATGTGCAATTACAAAAAAAAAAAAAAAATTGCCAAAACTTATTAAAAAAGAGAGTGCTCCCCTCCCCCCATAGCTACAGAAAATTCTATTCAACTATTTTGATGAGAATACAGTGAAAAATCAATATAAATAAAGCAAATTTTAAATAAAATACTGCCAGTAGCTGTTACGAGGATGCAGTAAAGCAACATTATTAGTGTAAAAAATTACGTGGTCTTTTGTTGCAAGAACTAGTTTAACATTAACTAGGACCTCGAAAGTACAGCAGTACTTTTGCCAGAAAGTTGATACTAATTTGATTTTTTCCTCCGATTTTTGACTACTTTTTTCAGTTCAGCTTTTTCTTTTCTTTTTTTTTGCTCACTTTCTTTTGTTTTAACATTTTTTAATTTTCTTCCCTAACCTAGCTACTTTTTCTTTTATTTCACTCTGGCGTCAAACTGATATCGCAATCTGGATGACTATAATGTAATGCTCCACAAAGGACCGTAACCAGAACTTAGTTTCGGGGAGGGTTTTACCAAACCTATTTCTCATGAAATCTATAAAGTCAATAGAATTTGATTTCATGTTCTATATTCTGTTGATTTTTGTTACAGTGGAGGTTAAAAGGGTATTAACATGAAAAATGGAAAAAGAAGACATTTTCAATGAAGAAAAAAAAAATCTGGACTTACTCATAAGCGCATTTGAAGGAGTACTTTTAAAATTTCTATTTCACGAGGGACACTGATAAGATGTGTTAAAAATAGAGTTTAGTTCTTTCAAATTTGAAGAATTTTGGAGTTCTTTTAGTGGTATTAAAAATTTGCAGGTAAAGGTGTACTGTTAAGGTATGTTTGCAATAACTACAATAAAACTAATTACTGCAGAAAAAACACTTCATTTGTACAATTATTCAATAATGATAATTTCATTTTTTAATTGCAGTTTCAAAGTAAATAAGAAAATTAAAACAAAACAGCAATAATAATAATTTTTTGAGTGAGAAACTATAAAAAGCATTTTTTTAAATAGTTTTGAAAAATTTTGGAAGGGGTTTGAACCCTAAAAACCCACCCCTTCAATTCGGCCCTAACTCCACATATTGGTTCTACAACAGAAGATGGTGTGAGGGAGGACTTGTGATGGAAGTCTGAAGTGGAGAAATAGAGCTCTTAATCATAATGTTAACTAGTACTTAATTCCTTGAAAAAAATCAGAAATATAATGCAAATATTACAAAACGACAACATTGAAACAAAATTAGCCATTCAGTACTTTTTGTGGCAAGTGAATAATCATGCTTAAAATGACTGCAGGGTTTTTTTTTTTAAATTTTTAAATAAAAGTTTCAGTAAAAATGAGAATAATTTATGACTTTCTTTCAGCAAAGCTTTCATGCATACTTAAAAAAAAAAAAACTCCAAAAATTGTGCAAAAGGATTCTCATTTTTCGCAATGTAGAAGATCACACAAACTTGAAAATTGCACATAAATATGCTCTTTAAAATTTCGAAAAACCTTAATCAATTCCACCAAAAAAGTAATTACAATCGATAAAAAATAAAAGTCAAGGTTGAAAAATAAGAACTATGGATATAATATGCTTCAGTTTGCTTAGGTTAAAATAGCTGTCAAATTCTAAAATAATTGAAATTATAAGATGTGCACAATTATTGAAATCTCTAACAGTGTAGAATTTTGGGTGAAGCTCATGCTTGATGTCTAAGTACCTAAAAATAAATTTTTACTTAATCAGCTGTTTATTAGTCTTAAATAAGTCAGTTCCTTCAATCTACTAAACTTTGAGTCGATTTTTTCCCAATATATATCAAATAAATAGATCCACCCCGCCCCCTCCTCAGTAGCTATAGCTATTAAGCAAATTACTTTATACCCAAAAGCAAAAGTAGCAAAGAAGTTACTCCAAAATCTAAGCCCCACCCTGATTGCTATTTAGAAAAATAATAGTGGATATGTCCATAATAAAGGCAAAGGAATGTTCTTTTTTTAGGTGACAAAGAAATAAGAATAAAAAATAATGGGTTTCAAATTAATAAATAAAATCAAATAGAGTGAAAAAAAAATCAAGATTTTCGAATGAAAACTTGCTTTGGAAAAAAAAGAAGTCTCCAAAAAAGTAGCTAGAGTGAAAATAAGTTGCTTTTTAGCCTGTTTGTGCTCAAAAAAAGTCTCCAAAGTCGCCTAGAGTCAAAAAAAGCAGCAAAACGTAGCATTTAAGTAGCCTGTGGCAACCCTGAAGTTTAAATTAACTTTCCATGATGTAATTGCAACGTCCGAGGATTAGCCAGCACAAAGGCACTGGAAGGTGGAGAATCGCTCTCTATGTCAAGCTTGGCAGTACATTGTTGTTATTGGCTCAGTGAGTTATGAGCTTTCTGTCTGGAGGTGCCGGAGCCCCACTACATTTGAAATCCTCAGGGTTCGCGTTTACCCGCTATAGCAGGTTTTTTACGCAAATTCTCGTAGAACGGACGCAACATTCACGCAGTTTCGGATCCCCGGGACCCAAAAATAATAGTTTATGCCAGGAGAAAAAAAATCCGATCAAAAAGTAATTTCGGACCCGTGAATCGAAAAACTCCAGAAAACTGGTGCTGGTTTTATGCTGTATCTCCATATATTATTTCTCTAAGCCGAATCCTATACCCGGTCGAAACTCGCTCATTTCTTTATCGAATTGCAAGAAAATTTATGATTTTGAAGCTTATCCCGCGGGCTATTGACGAAAATTAGACCCACCCTCTAAAAAGTGTCGGTTCGTTTTTTATTCGAACTTCAATTTTTGGGCACAAAATTGACTCTATCTAGCGAAATAATTGTTGTATCGTCTCCATTTTGATTTCATTCGAAAGATTAAAAAAAATGCGTTCTTTAGAACGTTTCTCCGCTAGCGCCGCGTAACGAGAATCTCGAAAATCCACGTTTAAGCGACTTATAAGCGATTGAAGTTTGAGAAAGTTAAATTTTTTGCTCAACTGTTAAAATCGTTATACCATTGTTGTTCAAATCAATTTTAAATGCGACATTTCAAGCCAAGGCTTAGCTCGGTAAACCTTAATTGTAACTTTTATTGTTTCAAAATACTATGGTAGTTTTGCGATAACGTTGGTATTTAGTTTAGTAGTAGCCTTGGGTATTTGATTTTAATATAGGGTATCACTTTTGTAGTAGTTGTAAAAGTGAACGTGTCTTTGATCTCTTTGAAAAGTTGTCAGAACGACGGCAGTTGATGGCGATGTTGTGCAAACGTACAAGATTACACCTACTTACGCTGGACTTTTCTTTATAGATTTCGACACTGCGCTGCAACTTCGGGCAGATAATGAAGCCAATAAAAATTGTCGTATTAAATTTTAAGTTTAGAGTTTTTTTTTTTTTAATGCGGAATTCCGCACGGGTCACCTAGTATAGTTGAATTTTTACAATCATGAAAGGAGGGGAAAGAATAAAAGAAGCCCATCCTTATCAGCTAACTCAATGACCCCCTATTGTGTTGGCCAGGCAATCCTAGTTCTAAGAACAGGGACACAGCTGTGACTTGGAGATGCCAACCACCCCTCCACGCCCTATTCTTAAAAGCCTGGTGACATTGCACATGTTGTCCCATTGTCCTCCCATTTTTTTCTTGAAATTGAACAGTCAACATCATACAAGTACGAAATTTTCATAGTATTTTAGATCTTTTTTGTCCGTTTTTCGTTAGCACCTGGAAAATAGGCTTAGTGAATTTTGGCACATTTTTATTGATTGAGCAGCTATCTTTTAGCATCGCTTTCTGGTTAGTTATTTTTCTGATTATTTCCCAAATAGTCCCTAGTGCAAAGCCTACAGAGCTAAAATACAATGGTATTTTTTCCCTTGTCTTATTTTTGCCCCCCCCCCCCCCCCCAAAAAAAAAAAAAAAAAAACGGCATTTGAAACATATTTTCTGCTTGAAATTTAACTATAATTTTCCTCTGCAGAACATTTAGTTTTGTTTTGCTTAGGATGTTTTACTTAATCTTTCCGTATGATTTGTTTACAGATTTTTTCAATAAACTAATCAACATAATTAAACTAATCAACACAATTAAAAATATTCTTAAGACATAATTGCGCTTTCCCAATCACAAAGAATTTTTTTTTTAAACACCTTTACACAGAAAATCAAATGCTGATTTTAAGTCTTAGAAAATAGCAGAAGATTACAATCATGGATTTATCCTTGTCTTTATTTATTGTCAGAAAAACTTGCTTCTTTGAATACAGCTTCTGGTGCCTTTGTGTTTGACAGTACTTACATCTAGGAATACATTGATGTCATAAATTCAAACATGTCCAATACCAGGAATTCAGATAAAAACCTTTTTATTTTGTGTCTTAATACGTCTAATATTGAACCCAATGTTAAAAAAATTAAAGGTGCAATCTAAGCTATCTCATTGTAGCATCGTTGATATTTTTTATGCATCAAATTTTGGGGAAAGTTCGTCAATTTAATACATGAAGTCAATGGATTATTGTTCATTTTTAAATCAATTTTAAACAAAAGTTTGTACTAATATTAGTTAGCTGTGTCTAGTTTAAAAAAAATAATGACAGTTAAATTATACCTGCTAAGTTTAAATTTTATTTATTTCTTAGTAAGTTTTAGTTATTAATTTTTTGGAAAGATGTAGAAAAAAAGCAGCATATTGTACAATTTTCTACATATTATCTCCAAATGGAGTGCAAAATAGGCTGTGTCCTCCACCCCTTCTGAAGTAACCCTTAGCATAATCAATCTTTTGTATTGTAGCCTGCTATTTCAAAAAGGTTGTGCACCCCTGCCGTAAATATCATTAAACAGTTCTCTTTCAAGAAAAGTTCGGAAGTGGCAACGGAAAAAGCAAATTGATAAAGAAATGAGGACAGTATACTGGCTTGCCAAAGAGTAACAGGAACAAATTTTTGTCTCTAATTGAATTGAATTAATACTGATCTCAAAACTTAAGGAAAAACTCCTTTATTAGTACTCATTCACCAAGTTCACTTATTTTCCATTCAAAAGTGGGCACACAATTAATAATTATTTTTCCTAAGGAAACATATATGCAATGCATTTACAACCTTTGTTTTTTATTAATAATGTTATTTTATTCAAATATTTTGGGACTCAATTTTTTCATCAGAGGACTCACTTTTTTTTCATTACTGGGTAAATAGGACCCAGGTAGCAAATAGTTCAACGCGAACACTGAATCCTGGGTGTTTGAATACATCAGTAACCAGGTAAAGATGTTCTACCAGTTATTATTTTTCCTGGTCTGTCCATTATTCAATTCAGAGACCAGGGAAAAGGCTCCAGCAGAGCAGCTTGTATACCTTCAAGTGTGGACTACTGAGAGTGCTCCTTGCCAGAGGATTTAGCACTACAGATTTTAGCGGCGTGAAGCCTTCTCCAGGGTCACGCCTAGAAACTTATAATTGAAATGTGTGGTCACCCCGAGGATGATTAAATAAAAATGTATTATGGTGAATGCTTCCTTAGTTTTGATTGACCAACCGACTCTGATGCCTTTTTAGTTAGTGATACTTTCAGATTTTCTGTCCTGCTCATTAATAATTTAGCAATTTAATCTCTTTTAACCTCTAATAAATGTTAAAATTTGTTAAAATTACCATCAGATAATGGAATCAGTTCCAGTTGAAAGGGCAAAAGTCAACTTATAGCACAATGTTGACTTTCAGCCTTTTAACAAGACAGATTTGACTGTCTTGAATAGACACTTCACGGCTTTCTGATTGACTTAAAGTTAGTTTATTTTTGAATGCAATTTAAATATAAATTTAAACTTTGATATGCCATTCGGTTCCACAATTCAAGGAAAATTATATGCTAACTTAACCTTTTGGATCCGGGTTTGTTCGTATAGAAATTTTTCTTTCGACCCAGGTAGTACGACAGTTTAACCACAGATTTCTTTTCCATTGAAAAGAGAAGGTACAAACTGTCGTACCAGACGTATGAAAAAATCCCCGACTCCAAAGGGTTCAAGTAAAAATTTCAACCCCGTCCTCTAAATTAAACGAGACTTATGGTACAACATGTGTACCGCCCGGTTCCTAAAGGTTAATCTTTAATTTGTCAACAGGTTCCATGATTCAAGTATTTGAATTTGGCACCTATTTTCCATCACTCACTATTTTTTTAATTTACTAAAATTATACAAATGTAACAATTTTCAATATTTTTTTTTAAATCGGAACCAGATTTAAATTTTACTTTCAGTTGAAAGGAGTTAAAGTAACATTGCATCCTTTTTTATAAAGAACAATACAATTTTGCTTCCATGCACAGTTGTTTTTCTGTATAAATCTAGATTAAAGGAGAATAACATTCAAAACTAATTGTTGAATAAAGCAGTGAGTAACCGCACCTAACTCGGCTTTTTCGATCCCAGTATTTTTGGCTCTCTTAGCTCTATAAAAGAATTTTTGCCTCCAACTCGTTTACTTTCGTATTCCATGCTGATGAGTGCATAATAAGCACGAAACTGCAGCCCATGGATCGAAATAGCCGAGTTTGCGGTGTATTGCATATTTGTTGAATCTTTGAAGACAGTTATTGAAAGTTCTGAATTCAAATTTTCAAATCTTGCGAACGATGCAAAAAGATTGCACATTCCTAGAAATTGATGTTGCTAATCGAACAGGAAGAGAGAAAACCACAAAAGGCAAAATCTTATGACTGAAGCAGGAAAACAGAGGAAATTAAAAAACAGATCTTACACAAAATTTTTTTAAAAAAAGAGGAAAAATGACAAAAATTGCAGATCTGAGGAAGAAACTCAAGAGCCTGAATGTAAAACATTTAATACCATTTTGATAATGTTAAAAATCAATTTCTACAGAATCATAATCTCACTATAAAAGATTTTAACTAATGGGATAATTTTGTATCACTAAGATTCCCTTACAAATAAATAACTAAAGTAAATTAAACAAATTTTACGCATAAGAGAAAAAACTTACTTCAAATCTTTTATAGAAAACTCAGAAACACCAAAAACTGCTCTGAGTTCATCAGTTTTACAAACAATTTTTGAAGGATCAACAGGACTGAACAGCTTTTTTCTCATAATATATATCTTCAATCCTTCAAGAATCTGAAAAGAAAAGGGAATTTTTAAAAAATTGTCAAGTTCAGTGAACTTAGAACCTCAATTCATTGAAACAATGAAACCAATATATAGAAACATTACTTCATACCAGTTTTTACTCTATGTATATACATACTGTCTGCCCATGGTTGATATGGAATCAGCAAAGGTCCAAATAAGACGCGTGTATCTGAATGAGGGGGAAATTAAATATTTGATGTGCATGCTTCTTTGCTTTTAACATGACTATGCCTAATTTAGAGCTTAACACACATCTTCAAAAGCTGGCCTCCCTGAAGAAAACTAATAGAGGCGTTCACTTCAGCCCCGTAAAACTGTATGTTCACCTTTCCATCTCATTGGTGATCAAACTAATTACAGTTAATATTGAGATAGTTTGCTTAATTGTCTGGTTTCCTAATTTCAGTTTTCTAGAATAAAAGTTGTTTGAATAAAAAAATGTAATAAAGCAAAAGTTTTTTCTATTCCCCCCCCCCCCCCCCGTAAGAGTTACCATTTTTAAAAAATTAACTTTAAATTTTCGAAGGGAGGAGGAACTTAATGAATTGTGAGGCTTTGGTCTCACAGTTCAGTAAGTTCTTTCAATAAAATTTTATGATTTTTTTAATCATTTTTAATGAAAACTATAGCGTTATCAACACATATATACCGAATTTAAAATCCTAAGCTTAAAAATATTCCCATTAATTTTAAAAATCTTTAAAACATTTTATCCATTTCAATTGCTTTACAACAAATTTTGCTTTTAAATCTTCTAACTTCAAGGGAGGCACTAACGATGAGTGTGGCTATATGTAGATTTTTTCGTTTTGTCTCTAATTTATATTTAACATACTTATTTGTATTGATTACACTGCAGCATGAAAAAAAATAAAAATGCATGAACTGATTATTTGCAGCAAGTAGGGCACAAGAATACTCCCCCCTAAAATATCTCAAACCTGAGGAAAGAACATCTTTTTTTTTTCCCAAAAGGTTTTTTTTTTTCTTTTTTTCACTTTTTTTTTTCTTTTTTTCTCTTGTGTGTGTATGTGTACTGGACTTACTCTAATGACCCCTATGACCAAAAAAATTTTCAAACTGCAAAAAAAATATCTTGAAAGCAACACATTGATGCACCTCAGATCTTCAGTAAAGAAACTTCTCACATTATTTATACTTATACAAGTTACATTCACAAACAAAACTAAGATTAAAAGCAAAATTAAGTATGCTTATAATATACCATTAATGTATTATTTATATTTCTGGATATGCATCATATGAAACTAGTGATTAACATAGTATACAAAAGCCAGTGATTTTCATATAAAAAAAAAAGAGGCAGACTGAAGAATTTAAATTAAGTTCAGTTATTTAGTCTCATTTAAGTTGTTAGAAATTCACTCAAAGAAGCCATTAGACTTACTACATGTGAATGCATGGCAGACATATAATACAAATACAAATACAAATACAAATGTGGCGACCAGCAGCAGGCTCAGGGCCCAACTTGGCTGGTCCTAGTCAAATTAAAGACCCCAATGAAGATCAATGGCCCTCTTAAAGCCATCTACTCCATTGCTCTTTACCACCTCTTCCGGTAAGCTGTTCCAAGTTCCCACTACCCTGCTAAAATAGTAATTTTTTCGAATTTCCAGGTTCGCCTGAGGTTTAAACAGCTTAAAACAATGACCCCTTGTCCTGCTTTCCTTGCAAAAATCCAACCCTGCAACATCATTCATTTTAATAAATTTAAATAACTGAATCATGTCCCCTCTGGTTCTCCGTTGCTCAAGACTATACATATTAAG
>JAXGGA010013545.1:0-34875 GCA_038373865.1 Uloborus plumipes
GGTTCAACTTGGCGCTATTGGCGATATTTTGCGAAAAATTCACTGAATGATGTTAAAATCAGCAATATTTAGAAGATTAACCATTGTAAAATATGTTTTGCATTGTTTCGTGGCAGATTAGGGGAGTAAATATGTCATTGTAATTATAAGAATTATAAACAATGCTTTGGACCATGTTAAATGTAAAAAAAAAATAGTTTCAAAATTTTTTAAGAGCATTACTGGTGTTATGAATAATCTTTAAAAGTCCAAATAGTATGATTCATGTTTTATTCTTAATTTAAAAATTATTTTCAAAAATTGCACATTTAAAAGTATGCATGTCATATCTTATGGATTAATTCTCAATAAATTATTTCTAAGAATACCAGGAAGTATCAGTTTTATATTAGTATTTATTTTGTTATTAAGTGTAGTAACCCCTCATTTTTTCCCCATGTCGAAAGAACAAAAAAAAGCATACATCTGTACAGTAATATAATTAAGGAATTGAAAAGTACCTATTAATTAACTTAAAAATAAATTGTGTGCACCTACAAAAAAATTTCTTTTTTCGAAGACTTCTCAGTTTAAAGTACGAAAAGACATAAATTGACAATGGTTCTTTAAAATGTTTGAAAATAAATGTTTTCATATTAATGTTTTCTGAAGAAATAAGAATTTTCCTGACAGATGAAATGCTTTTACTTCAGTGGTCTCAAATTTAAAGCACAGTTTTATTGATTTGGGTGACAACGAAAAACATGTATCTGAATAAGCAATATAATGAGGGGTTGCTAGTGCAAATATTTATCTTTCTTTTTTGTTTCGCTTTCTCCTGCTTTTTACTTCTGTAAGGCATACTTATACTTAATAAAATCCAACCGGGATGTGCTCTTTTAAAAAGGCGCAGGATTTTAAAACCCTGATTGAAAATTGGAACAAGCATAGTTTGATATTTTTAGATGTTGCACATTTGTAAAATTTTGGGCAATTATCACTTCATCTTAGAAACATCAGCAACGCTTCCATGATTAAAATGTGTACTTTAGTGTGGAACTTTTATCTGTAGCTAGTAATACCACTAATAAAACAAGTATTCCTTACAGACATACTACACAGTATGATTTTTTTTTTAACACTATCAAAACTTGAGACAAATTATTTTTTAATGTAAATATAGCATTAAAAAGAGGATTGATGTGAATGCTTCAGTTATTCTTTTAGTTATTTCTGTTAAAACTAATTTCGCTATCATTAGAATTGAAGGGCCAGGGGGGAAAAAAGATGAAAGTGACCAAAAAGCGATTTCGAGAAAAACGAAGAACAAAGTTTGATTTCTCGTAACTCCTTGTGTAGTTGATAGAGTATTTCGGCACATTTCGGTCGATTCTCATCTTTTTTCCCCCTTGTTATTCTACCAGATGATAGTACTCCTTCATAGCCCCTAGATAGTGCTAATATCTCAAAGTTGACGAAAAAGTGACTTTCATCTTTTTTCCCCCTGACCCTTCAATTAGAACTACTAACCAGGGTTGCCAGATTTAAGAACTGTAAATACGGGACAGCCTAATGGGGGGGGGGGTAGAGAGTTGAATTTTTACAACTTTGACTTTAATATCAAACCTTTCTCACAAATATATATCAAGAAAAAAATATACACAATGATCTTATTCAAAAAAAAAAAACAGATTTTTTAAACTTGTATAGTTGTTTTTCTTAACATTAACTATTGTGAAAGTTTGTATCTCCCTGTTATTGATCCTCTTTTTCCTGACGCTGCCCCGTCATTTCGAATTTTGCCAGGGGTGTAAAAAGTAAAAACTCGATGCAAATTTTCCAAAAAAACAGCAGAAGACACTCCCACTTATGTGAGAATACGCTAATTTCCTAAAATCAGGGAGGAAGAAGGGGCAATTGACCCCCCTCCTCCCGTCATGATTCCCCAATTGACAGGCCTGTCTTGGCGTGAAAGATATAATAGTCGCTTCTATTGATGACTAATGCTTAGTATGTACTTTTTCAAAAAGCTAGACTTACCAGTGGGGAAATTTGAATATATGCAAAATAATTTCAACTAATGAGTCACCAACAAAAATTTTGATTACAATTAAGTAGACATGGAATTAAACTTTACTACTTGAGCTAACTATAAGAAGTTCGTCTAAAAAATTAAAATAATTAATATTTAATAATTTTAGGAGAAAAAAAACTGTACAGTTTCTCCAATATTCATAATAATTATTCTAATTAAAAAAATCGGAAAAAATTCTCTCTCTCGCTTTTTTAAAAATCATATTTACTACTTAATTTTACTGCAGTAATTCTTCTTCCAGAGTTTTACTGTGTCTTTAATTTGCCGTAAAGCTCATTCAATTTATATTATAGCCGTTCATTGTAAATATTATGTATCTTCATATTTTCAAAATGCGTATTTGTTTGCTAAATAGAATAACATTTAGTTACATCTTTTAGTTTAAAAGAAAATCCAAGCAAATTTCAAAAGATAAATAACAGTGACTAATAGTAGCAGAACACTTACATTTCTTTTATTAGGAAAATTTTGAGAAGGGCATAGGCATATTTCAAGGAGCTACTCACTTTCACAATGAATTGACAGTCACAATGATTCCTGCTCTTTCAGAATAGAACACTAACATTAGAACAGAAAAATATGATGACTAAATCAATTCTCTTATCAATCTATTTTACAAGTTTTGTTTGAATTTATTTTTTCTGAAAGTAATGTTTCGTTTTGTTAAAATGTTGCTCCCAGCGATGAATACGGGACTTAAGCCGTCCCGTATCAGTGTTCCGCGGGACAGTTTTTCGAAAAACGGGACGCCCTTGAAATCCGGGAAGTCTGGCAACCCTGCTACTAACAGATCACTATTGTTCCATGCATAGTTTTTTTCTATAGCTTTTTTTTTTTTTGATGATTAGAATTAAAATATCGTGCATTTCAATACTTTAATTATACTGAACTTGATATTGAAATGACAGGGGAAAAGTTACACATGCAGCAGAACCTCGGTAACTCGACATCCCAAAGGAACCACAAAAATATGTCGAGTAAAGCAGGGTTTAACATACCGAGGTTCCTTCATTTGAACTGCTATAATGGTTTTCTGTATTGATTATTTACTTGTGCTTACTATCCACTATATAAAAATTAAATTTAGTAAAAGGCCTTCTTTTTGTTTAAAAATAATATAATAAAATGAATAGGACAAGTTTGAATACTTTCTTATTTGGAATAATACAATAATTTTGGAAAAGTGTTTTTAGCTCCTTATTAAGGTCTCTTAAAGAGAAGCCCTTCTCACACATGTTTGAAAACCATGCGTCATCTCTTGTGGACTTCCCTGGGTACATTTCTTCAGCTCCTTCCTAGCTCTGCACTAGAGATGTGCCGGATATCCGTATCCGCGGAGCTCCGCAGGGAAAAAAAGATCTGTATCCGATCCGGATCCGTTTCTTTTTTGGCGGATCTAAAACGGATCTTTTTTTTTTTTTTTTAATTTTTAAAATGAATTACAATAATATACTATTATTTTCAAAAAAAAAAAGCGTTATAGGCATGAATTAAGTACTAATGTAAAGTGTATTCAATACAACTGTTCAGTATTGATTAAATTATTCATAATGAGATTGAAATTTAATGTTATAAAAATGTAACATAGAGAATAACTGATACTATTTATTGAGATAACATGATACTATTCATGTTCTCCGTAGAACTGAAATAATTTATTTACATGTGCCCTGTAAAATTCACAGAAAATAATAAGTGTAAAATAATATGCAAAACTAAAACATAATAAGTTGTTTAAAACCGATATTCATATTACTATTATGGTTTTCTGATGACTATAGTATATTTATAATTGACTGATATAATATGACTATGATATAATATGACTGATAATAGATAATTGACTAATATATATATATATATATATATATAGGCAACCATTGGACGAAAATCACATCATCACAATTAGTAGAAAAAGTTACATATCATAATCAAAATTAAGAAGTGGTAAATTGAACTTTAAAAATAGTAACTTGGCAGCTTTGTCCCCGGAAAGTCTATTTCGATGTGGATCATAGACAATTCCTGCAGCACTAAAAAACTGCTCACTAGGAACGCTTGTTCCAGGGGCCGATAAATATATCCGAGCAATGTTACTAAGATCGCCAAATTTATTTCTGTTGATCTGCCAATACTTTAATGGGTCTTGGTCTCGGGATAATCTCTTCTCTTTAACATATTCTGTAATCAAATTAGCTTTTGTATCTGTTATTTGATTGTCAAATTCCTCATCGCCACTGTCCAACATGTTAGCCATCGACTCTTCTAAGCTGGTGCAATGTTCTTTTCTCGCAATAATAGGTTCTTCGAGGCTTGCTGCAGATGTCGTGAGACTTACTTCCGTCGTTTCTAAGGCCATGAGTTTCTGTTTGATATCATCTATTAATAAGTCACTGAAAAATTTACCTTTGTATCGTGGATCTAAAAATGTCGACATTTGGAAAAAAATATTGCTGTCGATGTCAGAAAAACGATTTTGTAATTCTATCTTTAAAGAACTCACAAAATCAACAACAGAAGCAGCGCTGATGTTCACACTTTCACCATTATTGGCAGAACTTCCCATCTCGTCATATACTTTGTTCAAGGCTCGTACCAGAGGAATAACGTCAGAGATACATACGTTGTGTGAGCTCAATTTTTTTGTGGTTTCTTCCAGAGGCTTCAGTACGTTCACTAATTCATGAATTAAAATCCATTCTTCGGCATCCAGCTGTTCTATTTTATTATTAGAAGAATAAAGTGATAACGAGTCCTTGATGCAATCAAGTCTTTCCAACATATAATAGCTGGAATTCCAGCGTGTGGGAGAGTCTTGCAAAACTTTTAAGATTTTTTGATTGAGACGAACTTGCAATTTCTCTAATTCTTGCTTTGCCATTGTAGAATGGTTAAAATGTCCTGCAATTTTCCTGCACTTTGTAAGTAATAGGGAGATCGTATCAACTTTTTTAATAGCATGTTTGACCACCAGATGCAGTTGATGTGCTGTACAGTCGATATCATTTATTTCAGACAAGGTAGTGGCGCGCTTCATATTGGATCCTCCATCTCTAACCATGCAGTGCACATTTTGTTTTGGAATATCCCATTCTTCCAACATACTTAGAAATATTTCAGAAATGTAATCTCCAGTGTGTCGTTCTTCAAGAATCTCTGCTTTCAAAACGATATTTTTTCGCACGAAATCTTTGGTTATTCCATGACAAGTTAATGATAACAAAGAAACTGCTGAGGAAGAGTCGGACCAAATATCTGAAGTAAAGGAGATTTTCTCAAAATGTTGCAACATTTTCTTTATTTTTGATGCCACTTTATCATAAAGTTCGGTACAAACTAGCTCTGTAAAATATTTTCTGCCTTTTAAAACATAATTTGGAACAACGTGATTCATCAATCTTCGGAACCCTAGTTGGTCTACGTGCTGATAAGGTAAATCACATAAGGCTATCATTTCGGCTATTAAGTAGTCAATTTTTATTGACTTTGGGTTAGTATTATCCCACTTTGTTGCTTTTGCTATGCAATCTTCTAAAAAAGTTTGACGGAATCCCCTTTTTGCAGCCTGTAAAGATGTTCCCGGTATTTCATCTTTTTTCTTTTTAACGTTTTCTTCTAAGAATAAATTATATTCTTCGGGGTGCTTTCTCTCTAGATGGTTTCTAAGAGAAGTCGTTCCTTTACCTTTTCGGGAATATATCCCATCGCAAATTTTGCACTTGGCGTTCACTTCACTCACCACTGTAAAATAAGTCCATATGGTACTGCTGAACTTTTTAGTCGACATAGTTTTGTACTTGCATAGAGCAGAATGAATATCCAAATTCAATTCTACGGTATGCACAGAAAAAAAAAGAAAAAAAAAAGGAGAAAAAAAACCCTCATTGGCGAGAGAACGACGGTGAGTAGACCTAAGTCTGGACAATATGGCACCTTCGTTTTCGGAAAGATAAGTTTGGCTGTTGCACCTGTCAATGTCAATCGCGCTTACTTTTTTTCGATTTCATTCGAGGCGGATTAATCACAGTCGACTAGCACAAATGTGGTATGTGCACTTTTTTTTTTTTATAATCAAAATTGAGTTATTGTCACCAGATGGTTCCTTATGAATTATTTTACCAATAGACGAAGTTTTACGGCCATTTGTGAATAAAGAATATTTTTTTAAGAACTTGAAAAAAAGTGGAATCTGGATCAAATACTTGGCGGCATAAAACTTTAAAGATCATTTTCTCATTTTGAGCTCAACTGCAGATGTCACTTTTGTGCTTATCACGGCAGAACATTTATCTCCATCTGAGTTCTTTTAATCCCCCCCCCCCCGGGTTACGCCACAAAAAACGTGCTGATGATTCGGACAACAGAGCGGGGGGGGGGGGGGTACCAAATGAGCTCGAATTTAAAAAGGGGGAAAAAGATCCGTATCCGTATCCGCGGATCTCGACACGAATGATCCGTATCCGTATCCGCATCCGCGGATCTGCATTTTTCCTGATCCGGCACATCTCTACTCTGCACCAGCACCATAAACTGTGATGACCAACTCCTCTGGGTAAAAGTGGGAATTTTCTAAAGGAGCTCTTTTCGGGAAAGAAGGAATTAGCTGGCCCAGATACCGAAAAATTCTCAGAAAGGGTCAGTGCGAAAAAGTATTGGTACTAAAAATTGAACTAAAATATTAAGTGGATATTAACTTATAGAGGTTCTTGTAAATGTGTATCAAGTTAGGGGTTTTCACCCATTGAAATTAACATTGAACCAACCATTGGAAAAATAAGTTTAAAACTTCCAAGGTTATCGAATATCCTGCGTTTCAAGTTACCAGAGCTTCACTGTATATAAATTTTTATGACTTTTTGTCCTAACTCATTTTTCAGCATTCTTGTTTACAACAAACAAATATTTCAGTCTCTCTTTCCTATAACCGAATTTTACTATGTATTTATCTTTGAAATTAATATATTAATAGAATACTGGGGGAGGGGGACTATCTTTTCGTGGATTGAGTTTAAGTATAAAAGTGATATTATGTCTGATGTGTTAAAAAACTTGTTAATACATTAAAATTTCGAGTAATTTATTATTTTGCAAAATAAAAAGTTTAAAAACTGACGTAATATTTTGTCAATTGCTTATATTTTTCTTCCTTTATTCAATTTAAATGTCAGTGACTGAAGCAAGAAATTAATGGTTGGAAAGACATTGCTATGAATTATTTATCAAAAATTATGCATTTATTGTTTGGGTAAAATAAAAAAAGTTCTTGAAGTCAAAACAAATTGCTTACTTTGTTATATACATTTTGAATATCCATGTTTATTAGATCTCCAACGTTATGATTTTTTTCAAGGAAGAGGGAGGAGGGGGGCGATAGATGTCATCCAACCTCTAGAAAGGGTTGACGTGCTCCCTCAAAAATGTTGGGAACCACTGGTTTAAACCTTTTTGTTAAAAAGATCAGATAGCTATTCGATCGCTAATCGGCTGGATCCCCGCAGCTTGGTCGCTTGGCGACTTCGATGTAAGCAGTAGAGTTGGTGGACTGTTTTACGTTTTAAAGCTACTGTTCATAAAATTTGATATCTTTTTTATAATTATTTGGTGAAATATCTCAAATTGCAAAAGAACTTTTTCTGGGTAATTAAAAGGTATGCGCATTTTAGTTAAAGAAAATTATTATTATACATCGGGGATAGGTAGGGTAGGGGGGGTCGTTTAAGTTCTTGGCGGAATATTCAGAAATATTTTTTTGCCAAAAATTTATTTCCTGTGGTAAAAAATCTACAAATAAAACACAAAATTTTGAGTTGGGCAGTTGTCTCCCACAGACATTTTTTTTTTCGAAAGTACAGTGTTAAAAGCGTTAGTTTAGGTTTTTTTGACGCTAAAGGTGCAGAAGGAGTTGGGAATTTTTTGAAATTGTAGCTCTCAAAACGAAGTTTTAGAAGATCTTTATTGATGTAAGACAGGGGGAGAGGGGGATCTTTCCCGAAACTTTTCCGAATTGGATGTTCTGGATGTTCTGAAAGTTTAAGATAGCTTAAAAGAGTAGGATTAGGTTTGCTTGGTCGCTTTCCTCCTTCTCTTGTCTATGTCACGATTTTTCATTGTTTAAAGTAAAAATGTAGACCTTCCCTCCATTAACCTTTTTAATGAATATTTGTGTACGTTTTCCAACATAAAACGTTCAGTTTATACAGTTTTTTTTTTTTTCGTAATGCAAACTTTCATAGGTCTAAAATTGATACCCTCCTCTTTGAACAACGGATATGCAACCCCCCCCCTCCCGACGGCCCTACCTTTCAGGTGAATGGAGACGACCAGTTTTGTTATAAAGCAAGGAGTGAGTATAATCGAGTGAATTATTTTTTAAGGCACCGAAATTCTCTTCTCGCCGGCGATCCGCCCCCCCCCCTCTCTTCCAAAAGCAATGGTACAACCTCCAAGTTTTTTTTATGCCCCCAAGAGGAAGTGCCCCCCCCCCCCCGCCCTGAAAAAAACCCCGATAAAATATCCATGATAGAATCTCCTTTTAAGGAGATTCTATCATTGAAGAATTTGAGAGTTAAAAAACTCTCAGCGATGCAGTCTGCGCCATGACCCTTGGCCTCTCCTTATACCCCTCGATCAAGTGACTGTACGATGAAATGACATAAAATCGATAAAATATCCCATATAATCAGCAAAATTGTAGTTTGCATATCAGAAACGTACATATTATTTTTTCTTCGAAGAAAAATAAATGAAGAAGTATTATGCTTTTAGTTTCATATTAAGTAGTTTATAATATGAGCGAAGCTTGAAGAGTATCTTCTTTTAGTTAGTAGAGTTTTCTATTGTTCTTTTAGTTCTTCATATCAAACTTGCATTAAAAATCACTTGGGGTAATAATTACTCAAACTAAGAGCAGGTGTGCAAATCCTGTTCAAGTCGAAATGCGGTATTTTCAGAGGGCAAGAAGAAATACGTACGAACTTGTGTTAACGCAGCGATTTAATGTGACGAATCGACAAATAAGATCTGCAGCTGAGCTTGCTCAATGTGGTAGCTAAAAGGCATACGAGAGCGATTGCGTTCACACGAAGGACGAGAGCATTGATTGCTCTATTTCGTATATTTTGTGCGAAATAACCGGTCTTGAGCTAGGATTGGGTATTTTTTAAAGTTAAATTTCTGTCATAAGTTTTTTAGTCGAACCGTTGTGTGACTTGAACTCAAAAGACATGTTGATCCGTCACTTTAAAGTAGTCCAATCTTAACACATGTAGCATGGAATCGAACGTCGTCTGTTCGAGTCCCTGCTTTGCAAATATTGAAAAAAAAAAAAAAAAAAAAAAAAAAAACAACTTGAGACTTATGTAATAAACTGAGCACAGTGTAGCCCGTTAGGGCTCTTGCGCCATTAAACCCTCGAGGTCGATGTTTTTACCCGATGTTTACGGTCTATGTTTTTCAAGCATCGATATTTTGGGTACGATGTTTTTTTCGATGTCGATGTGTTTTATATTTGAATCTGTTTCTTTATTTTTTTAAGTTAATATGTTCACAGTTATGATAAAAATATTATTTAGTTCCATCGATCACGTTTTAAAGAGTTTTCTATTGTTAGTTGTTTATGAACTTTGAAACATTTTAGAAATTTCTCCGATTGATTCGTATCAACTATTAAATAACTTACATTGTTTTTGTACTATTCGGGAGGAAATATAGATGGTGTTGCGAAATTATTCCAGTTTATTAGTATTAATTTTTTTTTCTTTGTACTTTTAATGTATGTCTTTGCATTCCTAAATTTGATATGTTTATAATTAATTATAATTATCATTTATAAGCTTAGCCCTGAAAGTTCAGAAATCATCTTAATTGATAAATTGATTACTGTGAATTTAGTTCTAGCATTAAATTATTTTTTTTATAGTTTTAAAACTATAAAAAATAGTTTTAAGTTATGCAGGGTTTAATTATTAACAACAGGGTTTAATAATTTAATTATAGTTATGTTAAGTTTAACGTTATGCATGGATATCCATTAAAAAGTTCGTTGTTTTAGAAGCGATGTATCGATACCAACGATGTTTCAATTTTGAACATCTATATTTCAAAAAATCGATGTTGCACCACTAGCCTGATCTGAGAGAATATTATTACTCAAGTGTCATTTTTTCGTAAAATTTTCGTTTTTTTCCCATGACCATCTTTATCTTTTGCAGTTATTAAAAAATATTAAAATCTGCACTAATTCTAATTTTTTAAATTTCCAATACTTAAGTATTTACTTATTTATTGTTAATTTTAACTAGACCAGGGGTATCATAGCAAAGGAAGAGCTTGATATTTTCATTAAAAAAATATTTCCTATTTTTGTTCAAAACTGGCATTTGTCATATAGGTTTTTGCCCTTTTCTATTAATTTAAATCTCAAAAGTATTTCAAGCGTAAATTTTGCAATCAATTTGCATGTACGTCTTGAAATCGTGTCATCTTGTTTTTTTTTTTTTTTTTTTTTTTGTTTTTTTAGAGACTGTCCTTTTTTCTTCTAAACTGGACATTGCCTACACTCTCAATTCCCAAGATCAATGCGTTTCACTGACTCATAAAGGAATTTTTTCCCGAGTTTTATTTACTCAAAAAGCAAGAAAACTGACTGTAATGGGTCGTGCAAACGACAAATTTTGTTTCGTTCTTTTCCTGTTATCGTTTCTTTTCCGTTTAAAAGGTTTTTGATTAAAAAGGAGACGAATCCTTTCAAAAGGACGAAATGTTTGTTTTTTGAGAAATAGCGAATGAATGTTTTCAAACCGCAGTGATGCATTTTCTTTTTCTGTCGAGGGGTTTTGGCGACTCCGGAAATACAGAATAAATAGGCTTCGCTTTCAAAAGCTTCTAGCTATCTTTTAACTCTGCTTCTTTATTTTTTGGCTTGGGTGTAGTTTTCATCTTTTGAATGAGGTGAAAAAAAAAAGGGAAAATCTTGTTTTAGGTTTCGTGGGAAACGAAAAAAAAAAAAAAAACCTTAAATTTTGGGGTTAGTGCAAAACGTTTTTGGTGGAGAAAACTCCCTCGTACTTTATGAGGCTAAATAACATTTCTGAGAAAAGCAGTTTGATTTTTAGAGAGTAATGAATATGATTGCAACCAAAAATAGAGCTGCATACTAGGTGCTGTACAGACCCTACGTACGAAATTTCAGCCTCCTGTAACTGATTTTTGGCATTTTAACTGTGCTAGATCAGTACACAAATACACACTTTGCTTTTCTGATGTAAAACCTTCCTCGAATTACCGCTTACGTCAGATCTTTTCTGTTCTTATCAAAATAGGAGTTTTATCTGAAGAGAAGCAAGGATCAATGAAAGCGTTTTGGATTAACATTGGAGGGATGTAATTTTCAAATTCAAAATAGCCTTGAGAAAATCAAAGATATAGCAAGTACACGCTTTAAATTGAACAAAAAAGTTCGGCGTGCCCAGCCTCAACCCATCATCCAGTTTTAAAGGGGAATCATTTGCGAAAGCTAGACGTTACTTTCGAGAACGGACAGTAGGTGCATACAATAGACTTACAATTTAAATAGAGCCCGCTTTAATGTAATAACTTTGACTTTTTCTATAAAACTTGTTGGAAGCCTTTTGCTTAACCAAGGGCGGATACAAGGGAGGGGCGATCGCCCCTCCCTTGATGGACACTTCTCCAGCAGTTTTTAGATTTTGAAGTTCAAAAAAGGCAATTTTATTTGATCTTTGATGATATTAAGGGAAAGGGTGGGGATTCGGGGCTCTGATCTGGAAATTTTTCGAAATGGCAGACCAAAACATTTGTAATCAACATGTGTTGACAAGGATGCATGGCAAAAAAAATGTTCAACTAAGAAAAAAAAATAAATAATCGCCCCTCCCTTTGAACATTTCTGGATCCCCCCTTGTGCTTAACTGCCCCCCTCCCCCCACTAAACCACAACCTTCTCCTCTTGTTGACAGCCACTTTCTGCCTTGTAGATAAAAGACAAAGACGCACGTACTTTTGTTGTGTTCTCGCTTTGTGGTGCATAATTCTCAATTATCTCCGAATGAATGGTCGATTGCAAGCAGAAAAGATATGGAGCACAATTAGACGCTAAGCACAACAATATGTTTTACAAATTCTAAATATTTTTGTCATTGACGTGTTTATATCATGACAACTCGTCAAGATGAATTTCTGTATTGCCCACACGTTTGTACAGATGAGAATAAAGGAAACAAACGAATTTTTAAAAATTATTCGGAATTGATTCTCTTTGATACATGGTAGCTTCTTTTAAAACCACTTCTCTCTCTCTTTTCCCTTTTTTATTCAGCCAACATAATTCCAGACACAATTAGCTGAAAAGAATAGTGAGGTGTGGGGGGGGGGGGGAGGTGTCAACACACGAAGATTCAGTGCCTCAAAGGTCTAAACAGGAGTTCATATAGAAATTTGAACAGTAAAAAGAGAATAATAATAATAAATGCGTTATGTTGCACTAAAAGATATGCCAATTTGCTGTTGCAAATGATTTAGTACACTTTACCTAAGACGACAAAAACGTGCGTGTGTTGTTGCACTATACACCGTTCTTTGTAGCTAGCAAATTGACACTATCTTTTCTTGCAACATACCTCTTTTTTTCTTTTTTACGATGAAGGGTTATTGTTTAGACATTTTTTGTTTAAACAATAACTTCCTTGTTATATTATTAAAGAACAAAAAATCTTTATTTATTTAGTCCTGTAGCGTTTAATAAGTGCCACCGAAATTGCAGATTTGCAAAATTTTTATCGTGAAAAATTCTTTGAATTTCTTCTATAGAATTGCAAAGCAATTTGGCATTGTTTGTTTTTTGCCTTAAAGGCAATTTCAATTTTCGTTTTGAATTGTGATTGTGCTTTTCCCATTATCTTTTCCGAGTCATATGACGTCACGGCAGTAACTTGATAAGCAAGGTGTTAATAACCTTAAGCTGCAATTTGATGGTAACTTGTGGGATAGTATGCTTCTTCAACCTGGAATAACTGGACAATCTTCCATGCCCTACATTCATTCATTCCTCTGTTAATTTGACTTCCATTTTCCCATTGTGTATTAGGGTGAGCCGAAAATGACTTTTATTTTTTTTTCGATGACGAGGTATGCGGAAAATGTGCCGTTGGGGGCACAAAGCACTCACAAAAAATTTGAATTTTTTTGCACAATTTCTTGATCTGCCGCAATCGCCTTGAAGTTTCGAAAAAATGCTAATTTTTGACGTTTTTCGTAAAATTTGTCAAAAAATTTTTTTTAATATTTTCAGTGATAGGTGTAACTTAAAAGTTACTATTAGGGGCACTAAGTTCACATAAAAAATTTGAATTATCTTGCTCCATTTCTTGATCAGCCATAAACGCTTGGGGGTTTCAGAAAAATTGCTAAAATTGGATATTACAGCAAAATTTGTGAAATTTTAAAAAAAAATTATTTTCGGTAATGGGGAGAGCAAAAAAGGCTCACTATTATCATTAAATCAACATTGAAATTGAATTGTGAATGATATTTATTTAATTTGTCACAAATACGGGGAAAATTCGGATTTTTTTTTTAAATTGATCCAATTTATTTATTAATTTTTAAGCTTTATAAAAATTCCTTCCAAGTGTTGAGAGACAATTTAGGAGTCTGAAATAAGAAGTAGTTTATCAAATAATCTGCATTTTTATTTTTAAAATTCGTTAGAGTTACAAATTAGTTATTTATTACTATTGAATAAAAAAAAATGTGTTAACTGAAAGTGCTTCACAGTTCTCAGCTTATTGCGCATCCAAATATCTTGCAAAATAATCCAGAACTCAACGCGAGGAGGTGGCTGCACGAGTTCTACCAGCCCTCCACCTAAAAATATTATATTCACGTTGTTTTGCATTCTTCATGCAACAAAGTCCTTCTTCGAATTAAACGTTGACATTTTTATCCTGGATTGTATCTTTGCTCTGACGAAGGTATCTCTGTCCTCATGGCCACATACGTGCATTGCCGCTTCTGTCACTACTTTAATTGTTCTTCCCACAGCTTGCGTGTGACTTGGAAAGCGGACTGAAGCTTCATCTAAAACCAAGCCTGATTCTATGTTTCTCTCAATCTCTTCGAATGAAAGATTCTTTAATTGGAGGCTCACTAAGATCTGTTGAGAGCCAGTCGATGCAGTCGTAGTACTCAGTAGCCATAAGAGTAGAATGGAGGAGGACCAGTTTATGCGCAGAGTATGGTTCTCAGTGAGGAAGTTACCAGGGTGAGCAGATGGACCGAGACATTTGTGGAAAATAGTTCTACTCTCAAACTTCCTCTCTGATGACTTAACGATAGTGCATTCGGTGGTTCAAAGAAATGCATACTATCTCCATCCTGAGAATATACTATTAGCAATAGCAATAGACGAAAACAAAGAAATCAGAATATTGGCATGGAAAAGGATTAAACAATGCCGCCTTTCAAAGAAGAAAGAGATCAGGAGACTGAGACAGTTTAAGGTTCTAAAACTGAACTTTATGGCTACTGAGTACTACGACTGCATCAACTGGCTCTCAACAGATCTTAGTCAGCCTCCAATTACAAAGAATCTTTTATTCGAAGAGCTTGAGAGAAACATAAGAATCAGGCTTGGTTTTAGATGAAGCTTCAATCCGCTTTCCAAGTCACACGCAAGCTGTGGGAAGAACAATTAAAGTAGTGACAGAAGCGGCAATGCACGTATGTGGCCATGAGGACAGAGATACTTTCGTAAGAGCAAAGATACAATCCAGGATAAAAATGTCAACGTTTAATTCGAAGAAGGACTTTGTTGCATGAAGAATGTAAAACAACGTGAATATAATATTTTTAGGTGGAGGGCTGGTAGAACTCGTGAAGCCACCTCCTCGCGTTGAGTTCTGGATTATTTTGCAAGATATTTGGATGCGCAATAAGCTGAGAACTGAGAAGCACTTTCAGTTAACACATTTTTTTTATTCATTAGTAATAAATAACTAATTTGTAACTCTAACGAATTTTAAAAATAAAAATGCAGATTATTTGATAAACTACTTCTTATTTCAGACTCCTAAATTGTCTCTCAACACTTGGAAGGAATTTTTATCAAGCTTAAAAATTAATAAATAAATTGGATCAGTAAAAAAAATAATTAAAAAAAATCCGAATTTTCCCCGTATTTGTGACAAATTAAATATAATTTACAATTCAATTTTAATGTTGATTTAATGATAATAGTGAGCCTTTTTTGCTCTCCCCATTACCGAAAATATATTTTTTTTTAAAATTTACAAATTTTGCTGCAATATCCAATTTTAGCAATTTTTCTGAAATCCCCAAGCGTTTATGGCTGATCAAGAAATGGAGCAAAATAATTCAAATTTTTTATGTGAACTTAGTGTCCCTAATAGTAACTTTTAAGTTACATCTATCATTGAAAATATTTAAAAAAAATTTTTGACAAATTTTACGAAAAACATCAAAAATTAGCATTTTTTCGAAACTTCAAGGCGATTGCGGCAGATCAAGAAATTGTGCAAAAAAATTCAAATTTTTTGTGAGTGCTTTGTGCCCCCAATGGCACCTTTTCCGCATACCTCGTCATCGAAAAAAAAATAAAAGTCATTTTCGGCCCACCCTATTGTGTATGGCAGATTGAGTTTCAAGCAAGTCTTTTTTAAGGTTTCCAGATTATTCTGCCTTGTATGGGTGCCACTTTTTCGTCTTGAGAACAAAATTTAAAGTTTTTTTTCTTTTTTTTTTTTTTTTTGCAACAATGATTGTATAAGCGTGACATGTGACAAGGGGAAAGGTGGGTGTAAGGTGGAGGGTGACACTTTGTGACGGGGGGGGGGGGTCGGATCAGATGTGTCTAAAAAAAGTTTAACATCATTAATGGACATGAAAAATCGCTCCGAAGTGAATCGTATTGATTTTATTTCGCTTAAAATAAATAACTAATCAAATAAAAAATTTCTATTCTATGAAATAAAAGGTTTTCACCGAAAAGATAAGGAAAAAAGATTAAACCGCAAGAAAAATCTTAATTTATACAGAAATGTTTTCTATAGAAATCGACAAGACATCGACATTTGAATGTTTTGTCGATTATCAATTTCATACAACATAAATATTCTATATCGAAAATCGATTTGTAACCAAAAGTTGATTTTCATTAGTTGCTTTATTGAGTGAAAGGTAACGTAACGATACGGAATGAAGGGAAATAATGTTTGACTTGATGGCCCTTTTCCTTGCTCCTGTCGGACCGACATCGGAGTTTTGTGATGTTAAACTCACCAAAAGTGAGTCAAGTAAAAGTGGGTAATAATTAAATTGTCGTAGTGTATTACCAAGGCTACACTAGATAGCGTTTTATACAGGCTTCTTCATTTGATCAAAATCCTTGGGATAAAAACGGAGGTCCTTTTCCAGCGACATCTATCGAATTTTATGGTAACTAACATTTCTACAAATCAAATAATAAAAGACAAAATTAAAAGTTAATTTGTTGGCGACCATTTTACAATTTGGCATTCAATTCTATTTTAGTATATTTTAACGTTATTTAATAGCTCGTTCGATTTGTTGGTTTATTCTGCATTTTAACGGCTTATTTTAATTAGTTAGCGAATTATTTTTCATTTTAATTGATTCTAATTATAATTAAACTATGAAACGACACTGGCACCGCAGAGCGATAAATGGCGATTTTGTTCCATCAAAACTTTTGATGAGTTTAGACAAGGCTACACTAGATAGCGTTTTATACAGGCTTCTTCATTACTCAAAACATCAATGGTAAAGATTTGCCCGCTAGAGAGCGCTGAACAACGACCTCCCAAATGTTTGTTTACATTTATTAGCATGTTGTTTCCGCTGTAAAAAGTGACGTTTATCCTATCTTTTAGGGTTAAAAAATATTGATGTAGTTAACTGAAGTGGAGTACAGAGTGAATTGATGCCGAAGGCCCTCTTAGTACTGCTTTTTAGGGGAAATAAATTCCCTTTTCAGGTAAAGTTGGTCGCAACTCATGATTCAGTCATACGACATTCATTCATTGTTTACTTTCTTCGAATTAGCAACATATAGCAATGGCGTTCAATTTTGACATCTCTGCATTAATAAAATATACGCTTTTCTTCGCAGCCGATAAATAAAAATGTAGCAATGAAATAATATTGTTCTATTTACTATTTTGTTTCATTACTGTTGCTCACACGATCTTAATTGCTACGCAAAAGCTCAGATGTTCATTTTGATAGCGTTGACCCATCAGAGCGATAAATGGCGAATCTATTCGTAGAGACATTTCATTTTGATGCCCCAGAATGAAATGTACACTAATGAAGCGATGGTGTTCAACGGAAAGACGATTGACAACAAAACATATTAATTTCTTTAGTAAAAACGAAATGAGCATATATAATCGTTTGGTAATAAAGAGCAATACAAGTACGAAAAAAATAAACAAAACTACAATATTACGACGACCAACTGTAAAATTTTGTTTTCATTTACACAACATTAAAAGGTAATGTTCTCTTTATGTTAAATTTCACACATTGATAATATTTCGATAATTGGGAATCTGCTGTGGTTGCCAAATTTTTGGCGATAATTACTTTATTTTGTTGCTCTTTAGTTTATGTTTGCGAAGGAAGTATATTTACCTCGCTCATAAATTGGACACAAAGATTTAACGCTAATAGTGAAAGATAACCAGACTTCCAATCACCGAAATCTTCCCTTTTTTGTTTCTAATTTCACACATAAGTTTAATACTTGAAAGTAAAATAATGGGCCAACTGAAAAAAAGCTGCGAAATAATGTGAGAATTCTTATTAAAAAACTCGCCAAATCACTTCAAAAGCTCCATTAGCATGTAACATAACAAGTTTAATAAATATATCGAGCCATTAGTATCATTGAAATTTAAATTAAAATGCAAAATAAGAGAAAAGAAGACGATGCAAGCTTAAAATTTTAATCTTCGCTTAGGTGGTAAGAAAATACATCGCCAAGTTAAAAAACGTACCTATAACTGAAACGTACATACTACCAAAGATCTCGGTTATAGAAATATTCTCAAAAGCTTTACGGAGAACTTCCATTAAAATGTAAAAAAATCGCCAAATAAATTAATTTGACCATCTAAACTCATCAAAAGTTTTGATGGAACTATCGTTCCAAAATCGCCATTTATCGCTCTGCGGTGCCAGTGTCGTTTCATAGTTAATTAATAATTAGAATCAATTAAAATGAAAAATAATTCACTAACTAATTAAAATAAGCCGTTAAAATGCAGAATAAATCAACAAATCGAACGAGCTATTAAATAATGTTAAAATGTACTAAAATAGAATTGAATGCCAAATTGTAAAATGGTCGCCAACAAATTAACTTTTAATTTTGTCTTTTATTATTTGACTAGCTGCGTGGCCCGGCGTTGCACGGGCTTTAATAGAAAGAAGGCAGTTTGAGAAAACTACTCGTCGCCAAGGTGGCTCGCCTTTAAAGTAGCGAGGAAAGTTTCAACAAACTACTCGCCGCCAAGGCGGCTCTTTAAAGGTGGCCTTTAAAGTGTCCAGGAAGGTTTCAAAATAGACTCATTTGAAGCCAACGTATATATGTGCTACATAAGGAAAAAAAAGTTAAAAGAATAATTAAACACTACCCAATATAAAAATACTATGCAATTAAATTATGTGTTTAGTACCAATGATAAAAAGTAGTAAAAACGTTACAAAAATATAACGAATCATATTATTTACTTAGATTAGTAACTATCTTAAATCATTAAAAAAAAGAAGGTTTGACTCATTTAAAACCTACTTACCTACTTATTACATAAGAAAAAAAAGTCAAAAGAATAAGAAAACAATAGCAGTACGAAACAAAAACTATTGAAACTATTTTGAAAGTTAAAAGACACGTTTGTTGTCAAATATCAAATTGCTACATTATGTCAGTTAAATATTAAGGGCTAAAATCTTTGAAATTGTACCGAACTGAAAGGAATTATTTGCCTTGTTATAATCATCATAGGATGGCCTAGAAACGCCATAAAATAAAATGCTTTTAATAAACGAAATGAAGAAAAGGACACCAACAATGAATTTAAAAGATATCGCCATAGCAACGCAATAAAACGTTAATAATTTGATCAGAAAAGAGGTTTTCGAACTCAAAGTTCAAACGCTTGTAACTTTTTTTCTAGTGGAGATAAAAGCTTGGTTCTTCGACTGTAAGTCGAATTAATTCTGGGGTTAAAAATATCGCTGTATCCAATGGCGTAAAAATCAAAACTGTGGAATAATTAGTTTATTTTTTATTGATGGTTTTAATGAACCAAGTATTGCAAGAAATCGGGTGAAGCCTTGAAAAAGGCAAGTTTAAAAATTGAATAACTCGTGCTGTGTTTAAGTTAAAGAATCGGAACAAACTGCATAGGACGGACAAAATTTTTCTGCTTCCAACGATATATAACATTAATATGTGAAAGTAATTTTTAACCCCAGTATTCGGCGATTTACGTGAAAATTTGCCTTGAATTCGAATAAAAAACGAATCGCTAATCGAATCTTTTCAAACTATAGCCTAAAGTCTTTCTGGATAAATGGACTATTCAATAAAAAAAGAATTTTTCAAATCGAACCAGTAGTTCCTGAGATTAGCGCGTTCAAACAAACAAACTCTACAGCTTTATATATTAGTAAAGATTTGTAGAAATGTTAGTTACCATAAAATTCGATAGATGTCGCTGGAAAAGGACGTCCGTTTTTATCCCAAGGATTTTGATCAAATGAAGAAGCCTGTATAAAACGCTATCTAGTGTAGCCTTGGTATTACACAGTAGAAAAACATTTTTTAAAACTTGTTTTGCTGAGATTTGCCAATCAGTACTAGCATAATTGAAATTGCCATTCTCATCAAACATACTATTTTCGTAACTTTATAGTGCGGCTCTGATAATGTTCGGACTCAGTCGAACCTCGTTATGTCGAGTACGCGTTATACAAATTAAGGTTTAAGCGATCAACATTCCCGACCTATGTCTTCCTGTTTGTTGTTTATTGTTTGTCGAGAAAGACGAACTACGGTAAAGGTCCCTTGGAGTTCGTTTCAACGAGGTTTGACTGTAATGGGAAAGGGTAATTGCCGCTAAGGCCCCTATATATACGAGCCGGCGCATCAAGATTAAGTTTCACCACTTTGGATCCAGCGCGTGTTAGTGTGTTTGAGTGGTTGTCTTTTCTGGCCAGTAATCGCGTTTTGGTAATTTTTCACTGTGAGCAAATATTAGCGGCACGTGGATTTGGCAAAGCTTAGCAATGTGCCAAAACTTTTTTCTGGTAACCCTCCTCCGCAACAATGAAAATTTGAAAGTAAAAGTTAAGGAATTGGATCCAAAGTGGTGAAACTTAATCTTGATGCGTCGGCCTGTTTATATAGCTGCTCTAATTGCCGCGGGTTTGAGCTGGAATACTTTTGCAAAACGACTACGCGAATAACACAACTCAATTCAGGGCCAATTAATTATATTTCTTCAACATTACCTATGCAGAAAGTAAACTTACAAAAGAAATACCATAATCGTTAAATATTTTTGTCTTTAAGGGATTTTTCTGTATACTGTTTTGCTTCCTTGCGATTATGTTTTGAACTTGTTTCTTTTGATAAAATTATAGTGATTTGTCAAATCCAAACTTTTGATTTAAATCTTGTTTCTGAGCGTTTTCCATGCGTCAATTTTGGTGTATCTTTTCGTGCTACTATCGTTCATTTCAGATGATAATGCTCCTGTTTCATAATTAATGCGTGTAAATATTACATTAACGTACACTATACCTCTATCAACATACGGGTCTATCAAAAAGTGCGCTTAGTGGTGTACTGGTTTAGTTCTTGGAATTACTCATTTAATCAGCTGCTGTTGCCATTTTTATATTGACCTCTATTATTACGTTAGGGCGCTTTTCCACTTACCGATGCGACAAGATAAATCGTACACGATTGTCGTCATCCGACATTGGTGCACTCAAAATGCATTAAAATATGCTATGCGCTTTTCCATCTCCCGATTCTAGGACGATTGTGTCGTCTCCGACCGAACGATGTCGTTATTCTTCTCATTCGTGTCGGATGGCATCCATCTCGCCTTTAAAATCGGGACGACATTCATTCATCTGTTTACTTTCTACGAAGGAGCAACAAGTAGAAATGGCATTTAAATTTAACATCGCTGCATCAATAAATATAAGTTTAAATTTGCAGATGATAAATAAAGAATGTAGCCATAAAATAATTTTATTCATTTTTACTTAATATTTTGTTTCACTACTGCCGCTCAGACGATCTTTATTGCTACAGAAAAGCTCAGATTTTCATTCTAAACTAGCTGCCAGGGCAGCTAGATTAGCTTCCTGCGGCATGTTGATGCATAACGTCCCCCTTCTCTAACCTTTACCTCATTCTGAAGTTATATTATTTGATACAATTTAATGTTTATTCGATTTCAAGACATACCACGCACGTGGCCCGACGTTGCACGGGCACTTCGTGCCCTGAAAGTAGTGAGGAAAATTTCAAGAAACTACTCCCCGCCAAGGCGGCTCGCTAACAGGCGCTTCACGCCTTCACTTTTTTCCTATAAAAAAAAATCATTCGAATTATTGAGATGCTTCGCGCCTTCAATATGGTGAGGAAAGTTTCAGTAAGTTCAGCTCGCTCAAAGGACAAAAGCAGACATAGATACTCAGTTTTTAATATAAGTAGATGGCTCTTCAACAAATGAATGTTTCAAAATATTACCAGTAGCTAGCGATAAAAATTCTACGTAAGTGGCCCGCTTATGAGTTTCGTGTTTGATTTGGTTAAGCCTTCATTCAAAACTCTCATTATCATTGTTATTACTGTGTCATAGCAACGACGGTTTGCAAGAATGGATTTTCATATTTAATCATTTATTAGGCTTAATCGCTTTAAACTTGACTATTTATTAATTGATATCTTCGCTAATTAAAATCGTATAATTATATCAATTGAAACTAATGAAGCCTGAAAAATTACCTATCTATCGGTACCTGGTTCGACTTTCAGGTCATTGGCGTTCAGGAGAAAGAAGCGTGACATAGAAAGAAAGAAAGATAGTTAGAAAGAAAGATAGTTAGAAAGATACTCAGTTTTTAATATAAGTAGATAGTATGCGTTTCGTTCCTAGTAAACAAGGTGGAAATGTAATAAATTTGTGAATATCATGCACCCAATATTTTCTCTTTATCTGTTTTCCTTTTTTGCGGAGGTAAAGTAAATCTAACAGTCGTAGTCTGTTAAATTGAGGAGCCATAATAATATACATATGCTAGTACACCGGCGCTTCGAAATGAAATGCGGTGGAAAATTACCGCTTCGGAGAAACGATATCGGTGGAGTGGAAAAACAGTGCTGTACACGACACGACACGGTACTTATCGTTGCAGTATTTTCGTCCGACTTTCGTCGTTGTCGTGTCGTCAAGTGGAAAAGCACCCTTAAGATGCAAAACTTTGCACATCCGACTATAACCTACTAAATAGGTACAGTAACTAGAACTTCTGTCAAAAATAAGAACGCACTCCCATGACGTTATAATAAACTGCTGGACAATTGTAAAGGCACTTATACATTTCGTGATATAAACAATTATATGTAATGATTGAAAAAATTAAATCAAGTAGCTGATCTGCCAATTATTTTGGAGGTGCAAACTAATTTTTAAACAAACTTGCTTGGGATATGTTTGTCCTAATGATCACCTCTCAAATACACTCACTGCCAAAAGTTAAGATCGGAGAGGAAACTGTGAATTTCCGAAAGCCAATCTGAAGTAGAGAGGCTACTATTTGCTACAGAGGTAGCTGGAACTATGCAAATAAGTTAAGTAACAGTCAATCAGGGTTTCGAGTCGAAAAATATGCAAAAGAGGCATTCGTATAAGAAGGAAGCATAGTGAAGGGTTACAGGAGTTGCATGTAAGTGCTGATAAAAGGTGTTTAGGACTTTCCCGCGATTTGTTTTCAACACAGACGTGTTTATCTGTCTTCCACACGACTAGTGGAAGATTCTGAGCGGTGGCGTGATGTTGGACGTATTGAAGCAGGACAATCAATCACAGACGTTACCCTTTTTTGGCGGTCATCATTCCGTCACTTAACGATTATGGAAACAATTCCTAACGAGTCAAACAGTTATCTGAAGACTGGTCTCCCAAGTGTTACTAACCCCTCGGAAGATCTTTATATTGCTGTTGTAGCCAAGCGGAACCGAAGAGCGACCTCCACCCGCGTGACATCTATATGGTTGCAGCTGCCATTGGTAAGATAATATCTTCTACTTCTGTGTGCCGAAGACTACACATGAATGGCCTGTATGCCCGGGTACCACAGGTTTGTGTTCCGCTCTCCGTCTAATCCAGAGGGTACGATTAAAGTGGTGCCGCCAACATGTGAGTTGGACTGTGTCTGATTGGGGCAAAACGTTTTGTTTACAGATAAGTCGAGATTTGCGCTGCAACCCGATGACAAGCGTTCAAGGGTCTGGAGAGAGCATTTAACACCCAATTAGCCCCAGAACATTGTCGAACATCACGCATTTCGAGCTGGAAGTGTCATGGTCTGGGCAGGGATTTCGTTGGGATATCGCACCGACCTGCACATCTGCAGACAGGGATCTGTGACTGCTATATGGTATCGGGATGAAGTCCTAGACCCCACTGTAAGATTGTACGCTGCCGCAGTGGGTCCTGCTTTCGTTTTAATGGATGATAATGCACGTCAACATACAGCTGCCCTAGTCAACGATTACCTGGAGGGGGAGGGAATTGCTCGTATAGACTGGTCGGCGTACTCGCCTGACCTTAATCCGATTGAAAGCCTTTGGGATGCCCTTGACCGTGCTGTGTGTAGACGTGTCCCACCCCCAGCCACTCTCACAGAGCTGGAAACTGCTCTACAGGAGGAATGGCAATTACTCGACTTTGTTTTGAGTCATCTCATAAAAAGCATGGTTATGTGTTTTGTTTATTGCATAAACATATTTGCTACTTTCCTGCCGCATTTATTGTTAGTCAAAGCAGTTACTTGTCCATTTTTTCGCATTTTACCGCTCCGTGCTTAACTTTTGGCAGTGAGTGTAGTACCGGAGATCTTTTTTTTCCGGGGTTGCGTAAAGATTTGGAACCGGGTCCCATATCAATCTTCCTTCAAGTTTCTATATCAAATTTTAATATTAAACTAGCTGACCCGGCGAACTCTGTTTCGCCTTAAAGGCAATAAATAAGAAAATTTTTGAATTTATTAAGATTTTTATTATTAGAAAATGCAAAAAAAAATTAAGTACCTACATTAATCATTCATTATTGTTTCTGTATTTTAGTACATAGGTTGCTCTTCACTAAAGTACATTGTGTTGCACAACATTTTTTGTTTTATTATCAGGCACAAAAAGAAACAACACAGATGGTCTTCCGACTCGTAAACATGCCACATATAATTGACCATGGGAGAAACGGTGATATTCTAGATTCAAAACCACAAACTTTTAAGGATTGGCCTTGTGATTTGTTAAAGGTCATGACAAATGCAAGACGGATCGGAAATTGAAGTCTTTTAAAGTCAAACGGCATATCGGTTGGGATTATCGGGATCCTAGGAATGAGCAATCGTTTCTGACAGCTTATCACATATAAATGTCAAGGGAAGTAACGTGTTTGTTTATAATTTATTTCACGAAAAAGTCAAATAACACTCAACGCCCCGCTAACTTACAACCTGTTTACTGCGCACCGGTAGCTGCCAGAACGTGTGCTTTATGTCGCTCAGCCATGGAGGTGTCAAAAAAGGCTTAGTTAAAAGGCTTAGTCAATAAGACAGTTTTTCTATTTATGTAACTGACACACATAAATTATAGCCTATGTCCGTCTCCTGGCTCTAAGCTACCTACCCACCAATTTTTAGCCGTATCGGTACAGCCGTTCTTGAGTTATAAGTAGTGTAACTAACACGACTTTCTTTTATATATATAGATTATTAAACCAAAAATAGGAAGAAATTATAAAACGTCAGAGGAAGGACGGAAAGGGGTTTCTTCCTCGGAAAATTTTCGAAATTCAAGTCTTAAAAACGCAGTTTTAGGGTTTTGATGAGACGTTTAGGGGAAAGTTCCCGGAAAGATTCCAAAATTGACGTCAAAAATAGGAATTTTTTGGCAATTTTTGTCAACTTTGAGGAAAAAAGAGGTTGAGGTCCCTTTCAAAAATTTTCGAAATGGCAGTCAACTATTGGCTATCTTTGGTGATGTTAAGGGATCCAGCGGCTTTCCTCCGGGAATTTTTTTGCAAAAGAAATTTTTAAAAGCAAAACTGTTTTTAGTTTTGTTCGGTTGCAGATTAAAAATGAGCAAGGTTCCTTCCCATTTTTTTTTTTTTTTTTTCGAAATCAAAGTTTATTTTAAGCTATCTTTAGAAAGAAAGGGGCTTGGGTGACTTAATTTTAATTACTGACCTTTGCATTAAACTTCACTTCGATTTTATGTCAGCATCACCTTATACCATTTTTATATTAGTTTTATATTTCCTTCAGTTTTTGATTGTATAGAAAAATTAAAATTTCATTTATGAAGACATGAGTGCAAATCCTAGAAAGTGAAATAATTGCATGAAGTTAGTCCTCGATCCGTCTCACTAGTTAACGAACTTATGAAAGAAATGAACCACTTCTATAATCAACTGCTCAACTTCTCAGTAATTTTGTTGACCTCTGTTTTAATTTACTTCCTCAGAACGAAGTTGGTTGCACCTTAGGAAAAGGAGTGTTCCGTCCTGCGTGGTGCCAATATAAGTGTTTTGAGTTGTGGCTTCGATGAATTATAAAACTTCTACCTGGCGCGCGGATGTTTATGCTTTATGGATTGTTACGAAATTGGATAACTAACTTCATATAATTAATCTGATAGCCACATGTTTCTAACAGGTCAGCGAATGAACTATCTTGAATTTCTTTGCTTTTTCAAAGCATTAAAAAATATTCTTTTATTTTTGTTTACTTATTTGGTTAGTCATTATGCATACTTGTTGAACTGTAAGCCAGGTATTATAGGCAATATCTTTCAGCTAACGTAACTCGTTTGTAACCAACAGTTTGATATTTGATTGCTTTCAACTGTGAACATCTTAGAACCGCTTTGCCCGGATCAATGAACATGCATATACAAATGAATAAATTTGTCTAAATTTTATTTTCCCAAACTGAAAATTGTAAGTATTAAAGCTTCTAGTATGAAATAAATGAATTTAAATTGTTACCATGTGGAAAAGTAGCATTTAAGAGAACTATATTAGTGCAAAACCTTTTATTAATTTTGCTTTTGAATTTACTGTTTAACTGTTTCTCTGATCCCCCTTCCCGATCGTCCCTTTTCCTCCCACCTCCACGATTTATTATATTAATTCATTTTCCACTTACTATAGAGAAAATTTTGATGTTAGATCAAAGCTTTTATGCAGCTATTTGAGTTAATTAAAAGCCGATATCTAGTATATAAGTATTTATGACTAACTTAAAGGGATAAAATTACATTTTTGGAAAAGCATACTTGTTGAAATCAAATGCTCAAAAATAAGGACTTCACGCATTTAGAAAATACTAGAATGTGTGTAGCTCAAAGGTTTTTCCCGAAAGTTTTAAAGTAGGGGCGATTGATTTGCAAATATTGATCACAAATGTTTTAGACTTCAATTCTGAAACATTTCCAGGGGAGAACTTCAACCCCCCCCCTCCCCCAACATCAGCAAAACTCATCCAAAATTGCGTTTTTTGAATTTAAGTGTCGAAAAATTGGCGGTGGAAATTCCCTTAAGGAAGGGGCGGTCACCCCTCTCTGTATGAGCTAGTTTTACTTAAACCCCGTAAAAAGAGGGAATTACAAGTTAGACGTGTAAGAATGTAGGTGTATTCGTGTGCGCTGCAGAACGATATATGATGATCCCCAAAAGGGGCTATAGCACTGACACTGCGAAAGTGAAAAATTATTTTTCGTTGACTTAATGTAGAGGGGACTTCCTAAGTATTGTCAGCCTTGGGCTATAGTTCGTCTGGCCCCGCTACTCTCCTTGTTGATAGTCGGTGCAGATTACTGAATAGGCCAACTGGGCCGTGGCCTAGGGCTCCCTAAATTTAGTGGCCCCCAAGTGAGTAAAATTGCTCTGTTCATAGCTGAAATTGTTTTATCTGCCTAAAATTGTAAAGTCTCAGTACAGGGGGCCCTAAAAAAATATTTGACCTAGGGCCCAGCTACATCTTAATTGGGCCCTGTTTATAGTCCGACACATCGCCCTGATTTTTATCGATTCTCCAAAAAAAAAAAAAAAATCTTGGAATGCAATAAATGAGAACTTCCGGAGGAATCCAATAAAAGGAGCGATAAACCTCTTCAAAGCAACAGGCCGTTGTCTGCTGCCTGCCCACGTGTTGAGCTGCTCTCTCCGCCAATCCTCGGTGCTCCGCGAACGAAAACAGCTCGCCCGAGCGCGCGTATAAATAGCCGCGTTCCTCCCGCTTCCTCGCTCGCTGCCGCTGCGGATACTCCACAGGTTTGCTGCCACGCGGCGGAACGATCGTCTGGCCGTGCGGGTTTCCCCTAATCCCACGAAAGCGGTGCCACGACAAGTAGGTCAGTTTCCCGTGTTATATGATTTTTTTACAAAGGCAAATGAAGTTTTTTTTTTTTCTTTTTAAAATTATGTGTCTGAGATTTTATTCGATCTTTATCTTTTATCATCAATTGTTTCAAAAATGCGAGTATTATGTAATAATTAATCGGTTTTTATTCGCTGTTGATTTCTGAATTTCTGTTTACACGTTGTTTTCTATTGGATCTTTCCTGTTTTTTATGCATAGATTTGCATTGTTGTTGCTAATTATTTCTTTGCTCTGAGAATCAGATTACTTATTGTTTTGAAATCGAATTAATACCAAGAAGAAACGTTAAAAACAGCTTGTTTGTCCGCCTTTCATAAATGTATTTGATTCGCAGATTTTTAGAAATTGTTGTATTTTGAAGGCTTGTGATCAGCTTTAAAAGTTAACATGTGAAGTTGGTTTCAATTTCCCTTGTATCTCGTATGAGAGTCAAGTTTAAATGTTTGTTAATGATGCTTAGTTCGTTGAAAATCAGTTGGGTTTAGCTGAAACATTCCAACATATTGTGTTATTTTATTTGTTCAACATTAATCATAGCTGTCTAGATGTTAAACTATTTCCTTCAAAAAGTTTTTCACGTGTTGAGATAAATGAAGCGTCTGGAGTTTTACTATAAATGTCTCAGTAAAAGGTGTTTGTAGGTTAACGCCTTCGTGTACACACGGTCGCTCGATAGACGCGAGTCAACGAGCGTCTTATTGAACTTTCAATTGTAAATAATGCATTTTTACATTTTTGTTGATATGATTTCAAAATTGAACCCTTCTCAGCATTCCTCTGATTCAATGAATCCTCTGTACAAAGCTGCAGCCTGTACATGAAAAAAATGTTTAATGTGTGTGGTGTCATATTTTCCTAACTTTAAAAACTTCTGCTTTTTTATATTTCGTATTGTTTATTTTTCCTATTTTAAGAACTTTTGCTAATTTTTAGGAATGTTGAAAGCGATCGTTTTTTGCTTTGCAGTAATTTCATTGCATGTATCTTGTTGTTCATACATCATAATCTCAGAGCATTTTCCTGTTTTGTAATTTTGAATGAAACTGAATTTCAGATGTTGGCACTGTTTTGCACTGTATACGTGCCACACTTCCTAGGTTATACGAATTTTATGTTAATTCTTGGATTACAGAAGTGATTTTCTTCCAAAATCCAATGTGTTCGTAAAAAATCCTGACCCCCACCCCATCAAAAAAAGAAAAAGCTGTGTTCTCTCTTTGCTTTTCTCTCTTAGGAGTTGGAGGTGGAAAATATTGTTGTTTTTAAATGACCATAATAAAGCAGGAGTTTCACTGACATTGCTAAATACATCCATTCTCTCGGTATAAATATTTTTCTTTTTTGTTCATGGAATCTTTGCTTATGACCTAACCATTGATATCCACGAATGTGAAAAAATACTATGCTCATTTAAAACTAACTTGAGTGTGAAGTGCTGCATTATAGTTTAAGATGTTTTTCACGAATGAAACAGCAAAGACGGGCAATAGAACTTCCATAATATAAAATTGACGCATAAGCAGAGCTCTGCTGAGGGAAATAAACTACTGATAATAAATGAAGAGCCATGGAAAAGAGTGACGTTCCATATGGCAACGCAAAGCACCACGATGTGTAACGAATTTTCTTTTTGTTCTTCGCCAGGCCATCCACCGTCATGTTGTGCAGATGCTGTCTGAATGGCGCTCTTTTAGACCCGCATCTTCGGCGTCGCTTATTGGTTCGCCAGGTGACAGCACCTCCCAGAGAGGTCTATTAAAATCATTCTCTTGCTGTTGTCTTTGCATGCGTGCCTGTCTTTTATATATATATATATTTTTATTCGTTCCGGTGAATGACATGTTCCGATAATTAAATGTCTCTTTATTAAATGTATGAAACGCTGAGCCGTATTGCATGGTTACTTTTTCGCTTTTCTAACTACATTTTACTTAAATATGTGTACGCACACAAAGAACCGACGACCTCCTAGAACCAAAAAGGTCAGTTCTATTAAATGCTCCTATTTTCACTGCAAAAGAGCTTACGTTCTCTTCTCGAAGTCACTTCACGATCCGTATCACCAATCTTTACTATTACGAAGCATTTAAACAAGTAAGAATATGCAAGGACAATAGGTCGCAAAAGTAATGCAGACGCGCTATTTTCACGCAAAGCCAGAAAGTGGCGACCGCAAAACAGGTATCAAATATATTGCACAAAAACTACGCTATATTTTAGCTTTTGAGAAAAGTTTAAAGTGGTTGAAATTTGCGGCTTGCAACTGTATTATACACGGCGGAATGACAGCGAACCGGTCGTCGTAAGACCACGACTTAGAGCAATCATTTTAAACCTTGGTGAAAAAGTAAAATGTTGTGTAAAATCCATCTTTGAAATAAATTCGATCTGTTTCGTATCCGGCACTTTCTAGCTTTGTGTGCATATAACGCGTAAGCAATGCCATTCCAATTAAGTTCCTGTAGTTAAGTGTTTTCTATTACTCATTAAAGTTTTACCGTCTTCAACAGATTCGCTTTTTATGCATACTTAACACCTTAAATGTCGCAAACGGTCTGGTCTGAACGAAAAGTTAAGCCTCTGGAACGACGTAACGTTTAACGTGTTAAGACTAGCATGCCCGAAGTTGAGTTATGGAAAAGGGTCAGAGGTGAACCTCTGTTTTCTCCGTTTTATATTTTAAAAAATTGAAATAGAAAAAGTGTGCGTGTAAGTGCGTATGAAATCAATCCTTTTATCTCATACAATAGCATTATTATAAGGTTTTTCCATGCAATGCTTCTGATAGTTGTTTATAAACATGTATTTTTAAGCATAAACAGGTATATACCGGGGTTGGACAAAAATATGGAAACACCTTGTGAAGTGCGTATTTGAAAAGAAAGATCGAATGAAATATGTGGGTAGTAAGCCTGGCTGGCTTTTTCGCCTTCTGACTTCACCTACACAGCTGAACAGTTGAGTCATTGTCGGAGTACTGTTATGTGAACTTGTCATTGCATTATGTCGGAGTTAACAGACTTGAAACGTAGGGAAATTGTTGGAGCACGTTTGGTAGATTCTTCCATATGCAAGTAGCCGAGGTGTTTAGTGTTTCAAGAGGTACTGTATCGAAAATTTATTCCGCATTTCAAATGCGGAAAAACATAATCCCTTTAATTACAGCGCGTACGAAATTTTGTGCTGAGTGATCGTGACAGACGATCATTAAGGGCAATTGTGACGAAAAATAAGATCACAGCTGCAAAAGTTACTGCTAAAATCAATGTCGTGTTATCAAGCCTTGTGAGTACCAAAACAGTTAGAAGGGGGCTTCATAAATGGGGAATTGCTGGCCGTGCATGCTGCAATAGAAAACAAATTAATCACTGATGCTAATGCCCGTAGCAGGAAAAAGTGGTGTTTGAGTCTTCTTTCACATTGTTTTCCACTTCTCGCCGCGTTTACGTCTGCAGGACGCCATCTCAAGTCTTAATTACAGACTGCTTATTGCCAAGAGCGAAGCATGGCGGGCATTCTGTGATCGTTTGGTCAACCATATCGTGATTCTCTGCCGGGCCCATGATAACTCTGTCAGAGCACATTACTGCCATGACTTACTTATGTGAACCTTTTGGCCATCAAGTCCATCCCATGATACAAACTTGGTTCCCCAACGATGACGGTACCTTCCAAGACGACAACGCCCCTGTTTACGCAGCTTACATTGTCTAAGACTGGTTTCCTGAGCACGAGGAGGACTTGTCGCATCTCCCCTTCCCATCACAGTCACCGGACGTGAATATTATCCTATCTACATTGGAGCAAGAAGTGCGTTCTTGTTTTCCATCACCAACATCGTTATCTGAACTTGCCACCGTTTTCCATGAAGAATGGTATATTCCCTTGACAGATATGCAGGAACTGTTTTTTTTCCGTTCCGAGAAGACTGCAAGCTGTTTCGGATGCCAACAGGTTTCCTACACCATATTAAGCAACGAAGCGTGCCTTTTTTAAAAAAGGTGTTTCCATATTTTTGTCCAACCTCTGTACGTACCCCTTTATCCTGCGGGTTGCTCGTTTAACAGCAGAAGAAACTTGCCTATTTTCACGTGATATCCGACGATTCTATTTTGTTAACACACAAAGGCTTATGATCGTAGCATTTTGCCGTAAAAGCAGCTGGTTTTAAAATTTAAGAATAAAATTATTAGCAGACAATAAGTTCTCATTTACAAGCACAGAAATCTGTTTGACGACCCTCCCTGCTCTAAAAATTGAACTCGGCGTTCGAGAAATGGGAACGAAGTTCCATTTCGTTCAGACATATGATTTTTCAGTATTTTTACTGAATTCAGTTTATTTTTGAAATGGCAAAATACTGAGTGCAGGACAAAAAGAATGGGCATCTCAAGTTAAATTCAACATCTTCCAATTAAATTCATGCATCCAATTAAAATAGTTGTCTATATTTAATCAAAAACCCATGTTTGAACTTGCAAGTATAGTATTATATAATAATAATTTGTATTTGCTCACACAGCGATGTAATTTCAGTATTTTTTATCCTATTTGGGTCACATGTCTGATTTCGTTGTGAACGTACAATAGTCTACAGTTAAACCTTTAGTTCTATTTAAATAGAGCACTATTGCTCGTACCGTTCACCTTGTCTAGTGGTCAGAGAAGTCTGGCACGAATGAGGAGGTAACGCCTCGGCTATGGATGTACTTTCTCTGTCCTGCCCGCGCCCTTTCCTTGTGTGAATATGTTTTTGGGCTGCAAATGGTTGCTTACCCTATAAAAGGCCCCCTATGGAATTTGTACACTGTGGAAGGTAAACTTCACACCAAATTATGATACAGTTGGAAAAGTGAAGCAGCGCACCCCAAATTGCCAGGCTCCTTGCTCATATATTGTTTTATGACAATATTTTTTTCCCCTCAATAACATCAATGTCAGAATGCAGCTCATGAATTCATAGATGGAAATTATTTTTGGTTTAAAAGTTGAAAGACAAGCAATAAGCACATTGTGTTAACAAGTGCAAAAAGAATACCCAATAATGATTCGTAATACAAAACGAAATTGTTTGAAATCTGTCACGCAATGAAACAGCATTTTCAATGGCTATCTTGCACCTTTCAACGTCGCATGATATGCGGAACGTGAACTTATCTTGTGATGATAACAAAGCCCTGCCCAAACCATAAACCAGGGGTTTCTAAACTTTTCCAATTTGTGGTTGTAACAATCTGAAGTTTCTCACGCATGGTCACCATGAAAGACCAAAATTGAAGTATCTCGCATTTCACTATACTACACTGCAAGGTTTCTTGACGCTAACGTCGTGACGTCAGCGTGACGTTAGCCTATGAAAAACGAGCTAGATAAAACGTCACAGCCTACTTGGCGAATCAGAGGAGATCGTTAACTGCTTATGAGCTCTTAATTGGCTCCGCGCTTCGTGACGTCAGTGTCAACTTAAGTTGCTGTCTAGTATAGTGTTTTTAGTAAGTGAATGTGGACAAATTTCACTGTAAGTATATATTGCCTCAATGGACGCTTAGCGGCATCCGCTGCATTTCCTGGTTGCACCCTAGGTTGCCACGGCAAACACTTTGATAACCCCTCATGTAAGCAACACTTCTGCAAAAGTATTTCAATAATATTATGAGCTTGAGATCGAGTTCCTGGGGTTCTCCAATTTCGCATCAGTCGAGAATCTGTGTTCATACAGATTTGGGTGTATAAATAAAGGTGAACAAATGTGAACATTGTTCCATTGCTTTGATATCCATTGCCCCTAGCTCTGGATGAGATTTAAAGCCAGAGCCTTTTTTTTTTATTGCCTTAACGCATTCCCGGTACTGTTTTTCCAGAAAAATTAACTCTCCTTTCACATTAAATAATCAAATTATTAAATCCTTATTCGGGATTCAATTATTTCTCGCAGCGTTCCGGTATTGTATTTTTTTTTTTTTTTTTTTGAAATCACCCCTGTCCAGAACTCAACTGAGCTTGTCTGCGAGAGGGGGGGGGGGGTGGAGATATAATCCTCAAATCTCCCTGGTTGTACCTCTGATGTTGCCTACAGTTGAAACAATTATTAAGCAGACGAACTAACTCTTCGGAATGTTAGTGGGAGGAAGTACTGCAAGTACATAGAGGATTAAAGGTGGCTATTCCACCAATAGCATTGTCGCACCGATCAAATGCTACGCAGCATCTCTTCCTTTCTAAACGTTACACGTCCCCTGCAAGAAAGTAAAAGTTGGAAAAAGATTTAAAAGCAACTACCCTAAAATATTTCCTTGGTGCAATTTGCACCATTGACCAACATCATATTAGCATCCCTTTCTCTTCCTCTCTGAATTGCAGGATCGCAATTCAGTCGTTGCCGTGAGTTCTTAGACTCCATCCCTTCCATTAGCATATCAAAGATGGCCTACCATTGAGCCATTCCTCGAAAGGGCCGCCATTTTATCCTGCACTTGACGCTCATAAATTTCATTGGAAATGAGTAATGTTAAAAGGTAATGAACAAAGTTTTTGCTTGAGAAATTTCACACCGGTTTGTGTTTTCTTAACCAAAAATATTTTGTTCATTACCCTTCAAAATATCATCTTTTTAATGAAATACGCCAGCGTCACGCATGAGACAAGATGGCCACTTTTTTGTAAAATGGCCCCATTACGGTTTTTTCTTTCTCTTTTTCGAGAATCTGCGCACCTCCCTGCCTCCTTCCTCTCACACATTATCGAAGATATAAAACTTTGATTTTGGAACTGCAATCTCAAAAAATCGCCGAGAGAATGTTCTTGAACCTCATCCCTTTCCCTAAAGTTACCAGATATGACCTACAACTGCCTTTTTAAGACTTCATTTTCGAGAAATTTCTGGTAGAACGCCCCCGAATCTCTTCCCTCACAACATCAATAAAGTGAGTTCAAAATTGATTTTTAAACGTTAATTTCAAGAATTGGTATGGAAGAGTCTTTAAATACTGCCAATTCCTCTGATGTTACGAGAGATGCTCTACAATATTGTTTAGGACTTAAAGTTC